>JAGFNK010000824.1:0-20807 GCA_025769875.1 Russula earlei | reverse complement strand
CTGTCTCGTCCATCGCCTCGTCCGTCGCCACAGTAGCCTCAGTCATGCCAGCCACCGACTTTGCATCAGTCTCCGTCTTAGCCTCGCCCGTACTCATCAGTTCAGCCCAGTCTGTCATAGCACCAGCATCACCAGCCGCCGCCATCTCCACCCTGCCCTCAGCCTCAGCCTTCTCAGTCTCAGCCGCTGCCACCGCGCCCCTAGTTTTGCCAGCCGTCTCCGTCGCCCCAGCTTCAGATCAGTCAACCACCGCCACCGCGCTCTTAGCCTTGCCAGCCACCTTAGTCTCGTCAGCTGCCGCTGTAGCCTCAGCCTCAGCCACCGACGTCTTAGCGCCACATGCCGCCACCTCCACCACCGTCTCACAAGCCACCGCCGCCACGCCCTTGTCAGCCACAGCCGCCATCGCCCCTGCGTTGCCCTCAGTTGTCGCCTCCACCCTGTCCGCCTCCACCGTCGCACCAGCTCAGTCCGCCGCCACCTGCTCAGTCTCAGCCTCAGTCTTCTCAGTCACAGCCGCCGCTTTAGTAGTTTCGCGCAACACCAGCACCGCCGCACCGTCACAACCCCTCGCCACCAGCACCACCCCAGAAGACCAAGAAGGCCTCGGCCATGAACTTAGCCACAACACGCCACAACAGGAGCAGAAGCCACCGCCACGCCACCGCCGCCACAGGAGAAGCAGTCGCCGACGCCAACAGCACACCGCACGCCACCTCCCACATCGCCTCCCCATCCATTCGCGCGCTCTCGCCCACATCTGCTGCCGACACCTGCAGTGGAGACGACCCCACCACCGCCACCGCAAGACGACAGATCCCACCCCCATGCAAGCCGCCCCACACATCCTCTTTCTCAAATCCTCGCCACCTACGTCTCTATCTACGAACTCACACTCACCGCCTACACCTTCGCTCCTCGTCCATGCCTGCTGCCACCACCTGCAATGGAGACGACTCCTGTATATAAAAACACCCTAGCTACTCTGTAGTAGAAAGAGTTCAGAATAGGGCCCCTCTTTGCAACCCACTCCTCTCTGTCTGTGAAAAACAAGAAGGATGGTCAGAATCGAGAGGTGAGAGGGGTGATGAGTGGCTGGCCACAACTCCAATTGCACTGGAAATAACATTGCACACCACAACACTTGAGTCAAAAACACTATGGGGCTGCCTCAAGACAGCCCATGGGTACAACATGAGGGAAAAATAATAGATATAGACCATGATTTTGAGTTGTAATTCATCTAATACACATGTGGAGGTGGCTTGAGTCCAGCTCCACCAATTCTCACTCAAATCTCATGAAAACAATGGGGCTGCCTAGCCCTCATTCAGGCGATTCAGGGACAATAATTCTCATATGAATTGAAGCTGTTTTGAGGGAGATATTCATCCCACATGTTTGAGGGGTTTCTGCGCCGATTTGGGTGGAATTCAAGCTCCGCCAAGTGTGCTGAAAACGGCAATAATCCCCTTTCAACAGAAGGCTGTAGCTGGCTTCTGTAACAAGGGTCTTGGGTTCAATCCTGTGTAATGGACTATTATGTGAGATATAACTGGAGCCAATCTTGGCACCATTGTCTTGCTTGTCAATAGTTGTATGTGTTCCTCATTACTGTCATTTTCATGTGACCTTGCACTTGCCATTTTTGGATGTCATTTCAAGTGCAAAAATAAAACTGCTATATCTCAACAGTTTCTCAACAGATTGCCTTGAAACTTTGACAGTAGAACCTTATATGTTGTATCTAGGTGCAGCGAAAATATGGGAGCCTAATATTCAGTTTTGAAGTTTCAATTTTTGGGTGCCAAGCTGCATGCAAAATTTCGTACTGCCATGTCTCAACCATTTCTCAATGGATTGTCTTGAAACTTGGACAGTGGAACCTCATGCACTGTAGCTAGATGTTTCACTCATTGGATGTTCACATTTTGGGGTGCCAACCCCAAGCATGATAATATTACATTATCCCTACAGCTGAATCCATCCATGATATGATATGACTATTACAACTGTACCACGCGAGAAGGGCACACTTAAGTTCATGGGGCTGGACAAGGACTGAGGGAAGAGTGAAAGAGACAAAATTGAAATGATGATGCGAGGCGTGCGTCGAGGCAGCAATAGGCATCAGCACGGGTACATGTGCATGTAGCTTCTTCAGTGAGTCTTCGGCCTCGCACGCGCGTGGTCACATTGTCGCAAAGGGGGGTGTGCACGTTCTGAGGTGTTGCCATGCGTTGGAATGCAGGCACAGTGCAGGGAAACAGGAGGGAGGAGTGTGCTTGCGTTGTGTGTCAAATGTGTCATCGCAATGTGGTGTTGCCAGGCATCAGCCGTGTTGCTGATATTGGTGCTGCTGCTGTTGTTGTTGTTGTTGATCCTGGTGCTGCTGTCATGGCAGAGGCTGAGGTGTGGTCGTTTGAGGCAATGGGGTGGCAAGAGGCAAGGGTGTCGGCGATGGCGTTATGGAAAGGCGTGAGCGTCTGAGGGGGTGACTTGCATGTTGCTCGTGCTGTCATCATATGGGCGTGGCGACGAGGTCTTCGCCACTGCAGGTGATGGGAGCACTTGTGGGTGAGGTTGTATGTATGGATGGGGATGCGGTGGAAGGGGAGGAGTGGTGCGGCGTGGTGCTTGCATCGGCGACTTCTCCTGTGGCGACATTGTGGTGGCAGCTGGTGATCTTTCTGCAGGGTGGCATCGAGGTAATGATGGGTGATGCTGGATGTGCGGGAACCACAGGGACAACGGGAGCGGGCAATGTGAAGGCATGACATTTTGGCAACCGTACCTGCCGTTACGGGGCAGGGTGGGGAATGCGGTGGCATGGGTTTTGCCTGGAGTCGCATAGAAGCGCGGCTGTGTGCGTGCATACGTTGGGCAGCAGAGAGGTGATGTCATGCCGGGCGGGAGAGCGGGTAAACGCGTGCATGCACCAAGGGGGTCCAGGGGGCGTGATCCATTCGTTGTGAAGGGAAGTAGGATGTTCACATCCTCAGAAAGTGCCAAAGAGTGTCCTGCTGGTGAGAAGGGACGAGCTATAAGAAAAGCACCAGGAGACCTATGTAGGAATAAGTCGGATCGCTTGTCTCTCTCTTGTTTTCCTATCTGTAGTCTCGTATTCGCAATCGCGGTTCCGGATTTTTGCTTGTGCATGCTAGCACTTGGAGTGCTTACTCGCACATTCTCACACTATTTGAATCTACGTATTGCTTATCCAAGTGGTGGTGACATCGTGCACCGTACCTTTGGCTGATCCCACCCCCAGTCCGTATCACCCAGGTCTCTCCTGGAGGCAACCACAACAGGAAGCAGGATGATTTGTATCAAATGATGGCAATCCGGGAGACCTTTGAAGAGACAGGTCTACTTCTTGCATCCTCAACATCAGAGTCCAAGGCACCTCTGAGCGACGTCGCTGTGGACACATCGCGCTCGTCCCTTCTCACCGGCAGGACACTCTTCGGCACTTTCTGAGGATGTGAACATCCTACTTCCCTTCACAATGAATGGATCACGCCCCCTGGACCCCCTCAGTGCATGCGCGCATTTACCCACTCTCCCGCCCGGCATGACATCACCTCTCTGCTGCCCAATGTATGCGCGCACACAGCCGCGCTTCTATGTGACTCCAGGCAAAACCCATGCCACCACGTTCCCCACCCTGCCCCATAACGGCAGGTACGGTTGCCAAAATGTCACGCCTTCACATCGCCCGCTCCCGTTGTCCCTGCAGTTCCCGCACGTCCAGCATCGCCCATCATTACCTCGACGCCGCCCTGCAGAAAGATCACCAGCTGCCACCACAATGTCGCCACAGGAGAAGTCGCCGATGCAAGCACCATGCCGCACCACTCCTCCCCTTCCACCGCATCCCCATCCATACATACAACCTCACCCACAAGTGCTGCCATCACCTGCAGTGGCGAAGACCTCGTCGCCGCGCCCATATGATGACAGCACGAGCAACATGCAAGTCACCCCCTCAGACGCTCACGCCTTTCCATAACGCCATCGCCGACGCCCTTGCCTCTCGCCACCCCATTGCCTCAAACGACCACGCCTCAGCCTCTGCCATGACAGCAGCACCAATATCAGCAACACAGCTGACGCCTGGCAACACCACATCGCGACGACACATTTGACACACAACGCAAGCACACTCCTCCCTCCTGCTTCCCCGCACTGTGCCCGCGTTCCAATGCATGGCAACACCTCAGAACGTGCACACCCCCCTTTGTGACGATGTGACCACGCACGCGCAAGGCCGAAGACTCACTGAAGAAGCTACACACACATGTACCCGTGCTGATGCCGATTGCTGCCTCGACGCACGCCTCGCATCATCATTTCAATTTTGTCTCTTTCACTCTTCCCTCAGTCCTTGTCCAGCCCCATGAACTTAAGTGTGCCCTTCTCGCGCGGTACAGTTGTAATAGTCATATCATATCATGGATGGATGGATTCAGCTGTAGGGATAATGTAATATTATCATGCTTGGGGTTGGCACCCCAAAATGTGAACATCCAATGAGTGAAACATCTAGCTACAGTGCATGAGGTTCCACTGTCCAAGTTTCAAGACAATCCATTGAGAAATGGTTGAGACATGGCAGTACGAAATTTTGCACGCAGCTCAGCACCCAAAAATCAAAACTTCAAAAACTGAATATTAGGCTCCCATATTTTCGCTGCACCTAGATACAGTATATAAGGTCCCACTGTCCATGTTTCAAGGCAATCTATTGAGAAATGGTTGAGATATGGCAGATCGAAATTTTGAACTCAGATCACACCCAAAAACCGAAACTTCAAAAACTAAGAATCAGACCCCAACTCTTGGGCTGCACCTAGATACAGTACATGGGATCCCACTGTCGAAGTTTCAAGTCAATCGGTTCAGAAACAGTTGAGATATGGCAGTTCAAAGTTTTGCACTCATGTCACCACCCAAAAATCAACATTTCAAGAACTAAATATTAGGCTCCCATATTTTAGCTGCACCTAGATACAACATATAAGGTTCTACTGTCAAAGTTTCAAGGCAATCTGTTGAGAAACTGTTGAGATATAGCAGTTTTATTTTCGCACTTGAAATGACATCCAAAAATGGCAAGTGCAAGGTCACATGAAAACAACAGTAAGTCCCTTTGAAGTCCCCTTAATAGAACAGACTCTTTGAGAGCATTCATGACAGCCACCCATTAGTTGGACAGAATGTGTGGGCATATGTACAATAAAGATTGAGATTTCTTTTATTGCCGTTTTCAGCGCACTTGGCGGAGCTTGAATTCCACCCAAATCGGCGCAGAAACCCCCTCAAACATGCAGGATGAATATCTCCCTCAAAACAGCTTCAATTCATATGAAATTTATTGTCCCTGAATTGCCTGAATGAGGGCTAGGCAGCCCCATTGTTTTCATGAGATTTGAGTGAGAATTGGTGGAGCTGGACTCAAGCCACCTCCACATGTGTATTAGATGAATTACAACTCAAAATCATGGTCTATATCTATTATTTTTCCCTCATGTTGTACCCATGGGCTGTCTTGAGGCAGCCCCATAGTGTTTTTGACTCAAGTGTTGTGGTGTGCAACGTTGTTTTCAGTGCAATTGGAGTCGCGGCCAGCCACTCATCACCCCTCTCGCCTCTTGATTCTGACCATCCTTCTTGTTTTTCACAGACAGAGAGGAGTGGGTTGCAAAGAGGGGTCCTATTCTGAACTCTTTCTACTACAGAGTAGCTAGGGTGTTTTTATATACAGGAGAGAGGTACTAGAGATGAATGGCATGAAAGTGAATCAAGACTGGTTGAGACGGTTCGAGGCGGTCGTGAAAGGCTTGAGACGCGAACAGCGTCTAGTGTGCCGAGGCGTGCATGGGCGCGTGATCGGTGGCGAGGGCTGGGCGATGCGATCGAGGTCTTGATGTCGCACGCAAGATGGCTTGTGGTGTGCGGTCGGTGGACTGCCTGGAACGAGAGGGAGGTGGCAAGGGATGAAAGGGAGCTGAGGTGTCAGTCTCATGTCGTGTCGTGTCGCAGTTTTCGCATGTGATTTCGAGGCCAGCCATAATCTTCCTTACACCTCCCGGGGGCTTGAAACTTTGACCGTCCTCGGTCAAGCGTCTGAATGCGAGTGTTTTGAGCCTTTCACGTCTGAATTGAGGCGGCGGTCGCGGCTGCTTGTGCTGCGGAAGACGCGAAGGCGGCGATCGGCGATGGCGATGACGGAAGAGGCGAGGGCGATGGGAAACGGAGGCGATGGAGACGAGGGCGGCGGTGACGAGATGGCGGCTGCAGTGGTGGTGGTGTTGTCTTGTGGCGGTGGCGGCGTGGTCGTCTCCATTGCAGGTGGTGGCAGCAGGCGTGGACGAGGAGCGAAGGCGTAGGCGGTGAGCGTGAGTTCGTAGATAGAGACGTAGGTGGCGAGGACTCGAGAAAGAGGATGCGTGGGGCGGCTTGCGCGGGGGTGGGATCTGTCGTCTTGCGGCGGCGGCGGCGGGGTCGTCTCCACTGCAGGTGTCGGCAGCAGACGTGGGCGAGAGCGCGCGAACGGATGGGGAGGCGATGTGGGAGGCGGCGTGCGGTGTGCTGTTGGCGTCGGCGACTGCTTCTCCTGCGGCGGCGGCTTCTGCTCCTGTTGTGGCATGTCGTGGCTAAGTTCGTGGCTGAGGCCTTCTTGGTCTTCTGGGGTGGTGCTGGTGGCGAGGGGTTGCGACGGTGCGGCGGTGCTGGTGTCGCGCGAAACTACTAAAGCGGCGGCTGAGACTGAGAAGACTGAGGCTGAGACTGAGAAGACTGAGGCTGAGACTGAGAAGACTGAGGCTGAGACTGAGAAGGTGGCGGCGGACTGAGCTGGTGCGACGGTGGAGGCGGACGGGGTGGAGGCGACGACTGAGGGCGACGCAGGGGTGACGGCGGTGGAGGCTGACAAGGGCGTGGCGGCGGTGGCTTGTGAGATGGTGGTGGAGACGGCGGCGTGTGGCGCTAAGACGTCGGTGGCTGAGGCTGAGGCTATGGTGGCGGCTGACGAGACTAAGGCGGCTGGCAAGGCTAAGAGCGCGGTGGCGGTGGTTCACTGATCTGAAGCTGGGGCGATGGAGACGGCTGGCAAAACTAGGGGCATGCTGGCGGCGGCTGAGACTGAGAAGGCTGAGGTTGAGGGCAGGGTGGAGATGGCGGCGGCTGGCAATGCTGGTGCTATGATGGACTGGGCTGAACTGACGAGTACGGGCGAGGCTAAGACGGAGACTGATGCGAAGTCGGCAGGCTGGCACGACTGAGGCTACTGTGGCAATGGACGAGGCGACGGACGAGACTGAGGGCGACGAGACGACTGAGGGCGCGGGAGCGGATGAGACTGAAGGCGGGGGTGGCAGACGAGGCTGCGAGGGCTGAAGTGGCGGGCGGCGCTAAAACGTCGGTGGGCGAGGTTGAGATGGTGGTTGTGCATGGAGCTGAGACAGTGGCCATAGCAGGCGACACTGAGGGCGCGGGAGCTGGTTGGGCTAAGACGGGGACAGTGGCGATAGGCGATGTCACGGCTGAGGCTACGGCGGTGGGGACAGACGAGGTGGCGACGATGGCAAATGCGGGCGATGCTGGGATGGCGAGGGCAGGTGGAGCCGAGGCGATGATGGCTGGCGAGTCGAGGATGGCGGCGGTGAACGAGGTGACGGGAACGGCGGACGAGGTGGGAACCGCAGGGACGATGGGCAAGGCAGGCGAGGCTGGAGGCGATGGTGCACGATGGGGACGGAGGCTGGAGCGGGCATGGGCGCAGGGTATGTGTATGGTCAGAATGGAGAGGTAAGAGGGGCAATGAGTGGCTGGCCGTCACTCCAATCACACTGAAAACAATGTTGCACACCACAACACTTGAGTCAAAAACACTATGGGGCTGCCTCAAGACAGCCCATGGGTACAACATGAGGGAAAAATAATAGATATAGACCATGATTTTGAGTTGTAATTCATCTAATACACATGTGGAGGTGGCTTGAGTCCAGCTCCACCAATTCTCACTCAAATCTCATGAAAACAATGGGGCTGCCTAGCCCTCATTCAGGCGATTCAGGGACAATAAATTTCATATAAATTGAAGCTGTTTTGAGGGAGATAGTCATCCCGCATGTTTGAGGGGGTTTCTGCGCCAATTTGGGTGGAATTCAAGCTCTGCCAAGTGCGCTGAAAACGGCAATAACCTGGGGGTCAAAGTGCTGATTATTGCCATTTTCAGCGCACTTGGTGGAGCTTGAATTCCACCCAAATCGGCGCAGAAACCCCCTCAAACATGCAGGATAAATATCTCCCTCAAAACAGCTTCAATTCATATGAAATCTATTGTCCCTGAATCGCCTGAATGAGGGCTAGGCAGCCCCATTGTTT
This sequence comes from Russula earlei, assembly GCA_025769875.1. Classification (NCBI taxonomy): domain Eukaryota; kingdom Fungi; phylum Basidiomycota; class Agaricomycetes; order Russulales; family Russulaceae; genus Russula; species Russula earlei. Next base: position 12,416 of record JAGFNK010000824.1, on the reverse strand, counting down.
TCATGAGATTTGAGTGAGAATTGGTGGAGCTGGACTCAAGCCACCTCCACATGTGTATTAGATGAATTACAACTCAAAATTGTGGTCTATATCTATTATTTTCCCCTCATGTTGTACCCATGTGCTGTCTTGAGGCAGCCCCATAGTGTTTTTGACTCAAGTGTTGTGGTGTGCAACATTGTTTCCAGTGCAATCGGAGTTGTGGCCAGCCACTCATCACCCCTCTCACCTCTCCATTCTGACCATCCTTCTTGTTTTTCACAGACAGAGAAGAGTGGGTTGCAAAGAGGGGTCCTATTCTGAACTCTTTCTACTACAGAGTAGCTAAGGTGTTTTTATATACAGGAGAGAGGTATTAGAGATGAAAGGCATGAAAGTGAATCAAGACTGGTTGAGACAGTTGAGGCAGTCATGAAAGGCTTGAGATGCGAACACGTCACATGTGTGGGGTGTGGCATGCATGTGTGGTCAGTGGCAAGGGCTGGGCAATGATGTCACACGCAAGGTGGCTTGTGGTGTGTGGCCAGTGGATGGCCTGGAATGAGAGGGAGGTGGCAAAGAATAGGAGGAGGCGTCATGTCCTATTGCATTTCCCACATGTCATTCTGTGGCCAGCCATATGGCTACCTTACACCTCCCGGGGGCTTGAAACTTTGACTGTCCTCGGTCAAGCATCTGAATGCGAGTGTTTTGAGCCTTTTGCATCTGAACTGAGGTGGTGGTGGCAGCTGCTTGTGCTGCTGGAAGGCATGAAGGTGGTGATTGGCGATGGTGACAATGGAGGAGGCGAAGGCAATGGGAGATGGAGGCAATGGAGATGAGGACAGCGGTGATGAGACAGCAGCTGCATTGTGGTGGTGTTGTCTTGTGGTGGCGGCAGCGTGGTTGTCTCCATTGCAGGCATTGGCATGGAAAATAGTACACTTTCTCAACAAGACAACCACCTTGTCAACAGATCTAAACAATATTGTAGTGCAGACTCTATCTGAAAGAGGCCCCTCTCTTTTCTACATTTAATCTTCCTGAGATAATATCAAAGGGTTCGAAGTCTAGTGCTTGAACTATATCAAGCAACTCTTTCACTAAAGAGTCGGTACTAAGATCCGTCAGATCTTAACATAAGTCGAGTGTAACTTACCTTTGCACCAAGTAGGAGCAAGATTCGGATCCCAACTTACGCAGAAGTAGTCATAGGGAGGAACCTGTGTTGATTAGGAACTCCTCCAAGACTTTATATCCTAGAAAAGAAGGATATAGAACATAGTCAAATCCATTGGTATTTTTGCCAGGAACAAGCTTGTCGATATCATAATTGAAAGCTAGGCAAAACTGGAGTCAGATTCAATCGTCACTCCATTCCAAACAGCAAGTAGTGGAAAACGATACGCACAGTTTAAAGGAAGAACCCAAGACCTTCAAAACTTTTCCTTAACAGGTGTAGGAGCACAGTGGCATCCTACGGAAGATCCAAAAGGAGGATTTTTTGACATTCAATTCAATAACGAAGTCCGACCTGCGGAATACATAAACTATCACTGGTATTTCATTGATTGGGACAAGGACGGGTTCTATGTGCTTGAGGACAACCTCATTACCAATCCAGAAGAGTTTGTTTTAGGAACCAAAAACAAGCCCTATACTACCGGGTGGCTGTTTAGAAGCGAACCAGAACGAGACATTTCTATAACCAGTGTCAGTGAGCCAAAGAAATCCGAATCACCTGAAGACACTCCAGTAATCGAAAAGAACAAGGAGCCAGTAGACGAGCTCACCGAACACTTCACAACAGCCATAGATTTGACCCAAGCAGCAACTGAAATAATGGCTACCACTACTCAAATAGCGACACAAACCACCCACTCCACATCTGGAAATTTGTACACCACTCATCATGGACCAATGTTAGTCCCCAATGTACCACAAGGAGGTGACCCACCAGATGCAGGAGTACCAGGTGGAGGAGGACCTCCCAGAGGAGGAGGAGCACCAGGAGGACCTCCAGGAGGAGCACCACCTGGAGGAGGCCCACCCCAAGCAGCGATCCCTGGACCAGTTCAAGGAGCCCCTGGAGGAGGAGGGTCAATGAGAGGACAACCACCAGCAATGTTTGCAGGAAACAGGAAGAAGACTATTCAGTTCATGAAAGAGTTTGAACTGTATAGGATCATGAATTCCCAAAGCAGCGTCATGGTGGTACCATATGAAAGGGTAGCCTGCGCCTTATCCTTTATAAAAGGGGATAAAGTCGATGGATGGGTAATCCAACAACTGGAAACCTTGATAAGAAGAGTACAAGGGGACCACGTAAACCAATTGGCACCAACTCACCTTCGAGAAGATGAAGACCTGTGGTACCTCTTTTCAACAGACTTCTTAAATCAGTGGCACGACAGTACTACAATAGAAGATGCCACAATGAACATCCAACAACTCACTATGAAAGAAGGAGAACTGGATGATTACATTGCGACCTTTAACCAATACCTGCTCATGTCCAGATGGCCTAGAAATACTCAAGGAACTGTCAAATTATTCAGAGATGGGCTTCGGAGAAATTTTCATGCTATGATCCTCCAAAGAAGGCCCTTGCCCGCAGCTGCAAACCTTGATGCATGGCAAACCATAGCAAGAGAAGAGGCAGCAGCCCTAAATGAAATGAAAAATGCCTTAGGAGTATCTGGGAACCTGAGTTCCAGAGCACAACGACTTAGGAATTGGAAGGACAAGAAGGCAAAGAAAGAGTGCACAAACAGACAGGGAGGTGATGTGGGAGGTGGCATGCAGTGTGCTGTTGGCGTCAGTGGCTGCTTCTCCTGTGGCAGTGGTGTGGTGGCTGCTTCTGCTCCTGTTGTGGCATGTTGTGGCTAAGTTTGTGGCCGGGGCCTTCTTGGTCTTCTGGGGTGGTGCTGATGATGAGAGGTGGCGATGGTGCTGTGGTGCTGGTGTTGCACAAAACTACTACTAAGGCAGCTGGCGCTGAGACAAAGGCTGAGGGTGAGACCAGGAAGGCGGCGCCAAATGGAGCTGGGGCAACAATGTAGGTGGATGGAGCGGAGATGATGATGGAGGGCACAGTGGTGGACGGTGGGGATGGAGCAATGGCTGGGACTAGTCCCAGAATGGCAGTGGACGAGGCAACAGACGAGACTGAGGGTGATGAGATGACTGAGGGCATAGGAGCAGATGAGATGAAGGCAGGGGTGGCAGATGAGGCTGTGAGGGCTGAAGTGGTGGGTGGTGCTAAAACATTGGTGGGTGAGGCTGAGGCTAAGGTGGTGGGGATAGATGAGGTGGCAACAATGGTGGATGCGGGTGATGCTGGGTTAGCAGAGGCAGGTGGGGCTGGTGAGTCAAAGATGGTGGCAGTGAACAAAGTGATGGGAATGGTGGATGAGGTGGGAACCGCAGGGGCAATGGGAGTGACATGAAGGCAATGATGGGTGATGCAGGGACAATGGCGGGAGCTGGTGTGGGCATGGGGTAGATGTAATCGTCTTTGTTTTCATCTTCATCACAAGAACCGAGTTCGCATTCCCACTGAATGTTGCAAGGATGCTGAGAGAATATCTTGACTAGTGTGTCAAACACTTCTCGGAAATCAACAAAGTGCCTCTGCTGTTCGTTCATGCACCAGGGGCCAAGACATTGGGAGACCATCCAGCGGTTGTCTGGGTGGAGTCCAAGCCAGAATGACTCATCACAATCTTTGTAGCACAGGTGGCACGCATGGATGAGGGGCCGCAGATTGCCCTGAAACTCCAGTAGTTTTAGTCTACATCTTCCTGGTCACACATGTGGAGTCTTGACAAGGAGGCAATGAGGTCCTCCAGATCCCACTTGAGCTTGAGGTATTCTAACAGAGTTGGCATGCTGATGGCAGAGTGCGGCACACAATGAAGACTGATGGCAGGTCAATGCAGGCAGTGTGACTGGCGTGGCCTCAACTGAGGGTGTGGAGGGCTGAATGTGAGTTGGAAGGGAGCAGTGCAACTGATGCAGCTGAGACAGCAGGCATGGTGGGAATGAGGGCAAAGGATGGTCAGAATGGAGAGGTGAGAGGGGTGATGAGTGGCTGGCTGTGACTCCAATTGCACTGGAAACAATGTTGCACACCATAACACTTGAGTCAAAAACACTATGGGGCTGCCTCAAGACAGCCCATGGGTACAACATGAGGGAAAAATAATAGATATAGACCATGATTTTGAGTTGTAATTCATCTAATACACATGTGGAGGTGGCTTGAGTCCAGCTACACCAATTCTCACTCAAATCTCATGAAAACAATGGGGCTGCCTAGCCCTCATTCAGGCGATTCAGGGACAATAAATTTCATATGAATTGAAGCTGTTTTGAGGGAGATATTCATCCCGCACATTTGAGGGGGTTTCTGCACCAATTTGGGTGGAATTCAAGCTCTGCCAAGTGCGCTGAAAACAGCAATAATTGAAGAATCGCAGGCTACATTTCCACACTGGCAGATTATCATTTCAAGATCCATCACAAGCCCAGAACTTCTAATTGTGCAGACACTCTCTCATGACCTGACCACAATGATGGGTCAGGAGACAACCAAAACATCACAGCACTTCCTGACAAACTCTTCATTCGCACACTCCACACGGAAGACCTGTACGAGCAAATTCTAAAGGAACAAAACAGGTGGCAATCAGACCTGCTTATGTGGAAAACCAAACACAATCTACAAGAAGAAGACAGCATACTGTTCAAAGATGAAAAATTTGGTTGTACCATATCAAGAACCCCTACTACGAAAAGTTTTACACATGTATCATGACAGCATTCTTGGAGGACATACAGGAAATGCCCAAACCTTGTACTCAATTAAAGAGTCCTTCTGGTGGCCCAAAATGGGCTATTTCATCCAGGACTACATCCAGGGTTGCGCCACCTGTCAGGCTAACAAATCCTCTATGCACCCCACTCGTCCCCCAATTCACCTGATTCCTCCTGAATTTTAGAAACCATTTCAAACCATAGCAATTGACTGGATCATCGATCTCCCACTATCAGAAGGGAACAACACCATCATGACCATCACTGATCACAACTCTACCAAAGTGGCAATATTCATACCATGTCGCAAGGACATGGGAACCCTAGAAATGGCCAAGTTATTCTTGCAACATGCCTTCCCTTGGACTGGGGTCCCTTCCAAAATCATTTCTGACTGTGATTCTCATTTCACCTCTGATCTATTCAAAGAAGTCTCTCAAGTTCTGGGGATCAATCAAAATCTAAGTACTGCCTACCACCCTCAAACTGATGGACAATCAGAAAGAACTAATCAAACCCTGGAAATGTATCTCCGCATCTACACTGGAGAGAAACAAGAAGAATGGACACATTGGCTCCCTATAGCCCAGTACCATTTCAACACTCACAAATCCACAACCACCAAATGAACCCCTTATGAGTTACTCATCGACTTTAATCCACAAGGACTTGGCACTCAACTAAAGTCCAAGTTCCCGGGAATTCAAGAATGCCTCCAGGCTCTAAAAGACATGCAAGAATTGGCCCAAGAAGCAATGAAAAAGGCACAAAGCCACTGGGTCAAAGAAACCAAATTCAAAGGGTTCAAAGAGGGACAAAAGGTTTGGTTGGAAGGGACTAACTTAAAAACCCCCCATCATTTTCAGAAGTTCTGTCCTAAACAATTCAGACCTTTTGTCATCATCAAGAAAATTTCCCATGTCGTTTACTAACTTCATCTTCCTCCCCAATGGAGTATCCATAACGTGTTTCATGCCTCCCTTCTTTCCCCAGTTACTGAAACAGCTGAACACGGCCCTAACTTCCCTGAACCTCCCCCTGACCTTCTTTCTGGAGAATATGAGGTTGAAAAGATTACCACCCAATGTCTCCACAGAAACCGGCTCCAGTACAGAGTTTGGTGGAAGGGATACTCCACAGCAGAGGACACCTGGGAACCCCTCTCGAACCTTAAAAACACCCAAGATGCCATCACTATCTTTCATCTACAACAACCCACCAAAATCCACGTTATGTCAACCGCTAACTCTGATCCCACAGAATCTCATCATTCTGATGAAACCCTAGATGACTTGGAATGTCAATTCCAAGAACTTACAATACAACAATGTACTTTACTCCCTCAAGTCAACTCCCATAATCCTCCTTCCTATTCAGTCAATGACCCCACTATCCCCAACCACGGACACACCATTTTTGATATAGCTGCCAGGGAACAACTCTTTTCTGGAATTCTCTCCCCTTGTCACAAGTACCGGCTCTTCAGACCGGACTGGCAACTGGATAAGCCTACCCGGACAAGCCTCACAATTCCTGCGCGTTTTGGTGACTCACTAGCCTCACCTGTACCATTACTTTCCAGCATGTTCCAGTCTTGATCGCCTTGCTATCTCTTCATGTCTACTATTTGATATAGGACATACCTGTCTATATAAACCTGTCTGTATGAGAGAACAAGCCTTAAGCTTGTTCTCTTGTGAAATATCACTGGATTCAGCTTCGGGACTGTAGGCTTGCAGAGAATCAAGCAATCATCTTAGAATCTCTCTCATTTCTCTAAGTCTTCGAATGCGAAGACTTATTCACTGTCTTTCCACTCCGTGGTACACACTAGCCTTCGCTGTGTTGTCACTGAGATCCCTGATTCTCGCAAGAACTTGTCGTCTCGCTTGACTCTGTGCGCACGTCTCGTGTGTGAAACGATTTGTCAGTGACACCGCCCCCAGTCGGTGACACCCCTGGTGACTTCCACGGCTTTCAGCTTCTTATGATAGACCCCCGTTTTTCAGAATTTCATCTGTCCATACGAAGGGCAGTACTTACAGACTTAGCATGGAATCACATCATACGGTCAGTACCCATAAATACCCCCACTCCCTCCAAGTGGTCAGCTTGGCATCACGAACATGCCACCTCTACTTACAATACCCCCATGTTGTCTCCTGCTCCTAACTCATCCCCTCTACCGGTCCTCACTCCCTCTCCTACCATCAAACAAGAACCCCTCTCACCTGAAGTTATCCAACACATCATCAACCAACACACCTTCATTGTCCCGGACGAGGCCAAACTTCAGGACCTTGCTGCTACTCTTAACCCACTCACCATCCAAGAAGGAACGCCCTCACCAACTCCAACTGAGGCAGACCCCACTCATCCTGGCCCCCCTTGGTTTGTTTGCAAACCTTATACACATGTTCCCCCCTTTTACATTAACGTTAATGGGCGACAATGCCTGTTACCATACTTACGCGTTGCTTTGTACAATGACAAACCCATGCTTCTAGGAACTATGGGTCGAGGAGAACCCGCTTATGGAGAAAAGCTCATAGCCTGGCCTGTCATCTCCACCCCCCATCCTGCCACCACTGCCTCTGACCTCCACCTCTTAATTGAGGACCACCCATTTTATTTTGATGTCGCTCAGGCTCTTGAGAACCTCCACAACCCTGGTGCCCTTGCTGACGTCTACTGCCTCCACATCAGCTCTTTTCAGTTAAAAATTTTAGAGGGCAAGCGCGTCTCCATCCAAGGGGCCCTAAACGTCCTTCAAGGACAACTCACTGATTGGCTCCACAAGATCCAGTCCCACACCAAAGAAACCACCGCCATCCGCAGCCACCTCTGAGCCAATAACACCTCCGTTCAGGTCCATCACCAACTCAACAACCTGATGACCGATGGGGGTCTCACCCACAGTACTGGACCATACTACTTGCTGGCAGAAAGCTACGACAAAATTGAGGAAGAAGAACCATCCACTCTCTCTTCCCCTCCATTACCCACTCACCCCCCTCTCTCCCTGACCCCCCCACTCAAGTACCTTCCCAGGGTCATCGACCAATCCCAGAATGACACCCCCACAGGGTCACCCTCCCACTTCCCACAGATGTTCTCTGACAATGCCAGTACTCCCAATACCCCCCTTACCCTGGCATGCATGACTAAAGCACAGCGTCACCAGCTCCAAAAATGGCAGCACATTTGCAAACATTGCAACACCAGAGGTCACTGGAATAAGGACTGTAACAAACCCCATACCAATTGTAGCGGTCAGGTAGACTGTATCCTCAGGAGAACTCACCGGAGTTACAGAGGGTTCTGTCCCAGAGCAATGGGGTCCCAGAATGCATGGCCAGAAGTTGAAGGTGACGAACTCTGTGAGTTGGGCCCTGAGACTGATTAGTTCAGAGAACTAAGCATGAGGGGGGCATGATGTTGTGATCTACCCCTCTTTCGGTTCATCCCTAAGACACTTCTTATTGTTCTCTACTTTCACCCTCATCCCCTTGGTTACCATTTCATCCCTTGATCTTGATGGTCCTTATTGTTTCACCTATTGTGTTTCACCTATTGTTTAGAGTCCCTTTTGCTATTGGTTCACCCTTTATCTATTGTTCTACATACAGTACTGTACAGCCTCACTAGATACAGTATTTAAGCACCTGTAAAAGCTGGGGAATGCCCCAAGCTTAGCTTTGTCCCATTTCCTGTTGCATCCCTTTGCCCTGTACTGTCCTTCAATTACAACTTGTGTTGTGCTGGCTTATACTCTGCTTGACCTAAGCTCATCACAAGGAACCTTCATGTTCCTCTTCCTCCTCTGCTTCTCCTCCATCATCCTCCTCTTCTGTGAAATCAGGAGATCAACTCTGTCTGCAGATTAGGTCATATTTGACTTAGTCTTGAGACACTAAACCTCTGAACTGGTCTCCTTGAGCTGGCCCCCACTGAACCCTTGAACCAAGTCACAGGGACTTGCCCCCACTGAACTCTGAGCTAATGCTCTTATGGCCGTGACACCATAACAGGTGGCTTGCATGGGGGTGGCATTTGTCATCTTGCAATGGCAGTGGTGGGGTCATCTCAACTGCAGGTATCAGCAGCAGACATGGGCAAGAGCGCACAAATGGACAGGGAGACAATGTGGGAGGCAGTGTGCAGTGTGCTGTTGGCAACAGTGGCTGCTTCTCCTGTGGTGGTGTGGTGGCAGCTTCTGCTCCTGTTGTGGCATGTCATGGCTAAGTTAATGGCTGGGGCTTTCTTGGTCTTCTGGGGTAGAGCTGGTGGTGTGGGGTGGTGACAGTGCTGTGATGCTGGTGTCACACAAAACTGAGACTGATGCGGCAGGCACTGAGATGAGGGCTGAGGGTGAGACCAAGGAGGCAGCAGTGGACAGAACTGGTGCAATGGCAAAGATGGACAGAGCAGAGGCAATGGCAAAGATGGATGGAGTGGAGGCAACAGTGGAGAGTGTGGTGGCAGGAAGGGAGACAGCAGATGGTGAGGACAAAGTGGTGGTGGTGACAAAGGTGGCTAGGACTGAGACAACTGTGGCTGAGGGCATAGCAGAGACAGTGGCAGCTGGCAATGCTGGCAATATTGTGGGCTGGGCTGAACTGACGAGTGCAGGCAAGGCTAAGATGGAGGTTGATGCAAAGTCAGTGGCTGGCACAACTGAGACTACTGTGGTGGTGGATAAGGCAACAGACAAGGCTGAGGGTGACAAGACAACTGAGGGCATGGGAGCGAATGAGATGAAGGCAGGGGTGGCAGATGAAGCTGCAACCAAGACAGGTGGGGTTGAGACCACAGAGACAGGGACAGTGGGAATGACAGGAGCAGCAGGTGATACTGAGACAACTGGGGCAGTGGCAGCTGTGGACAAGACTAAGGTGGTGGTGATTGCAAAGGCAGGCAATGCTGGGACAGTGAGGGCAGGTGGTGCCAAAGCAATGACAGCTGGCAAGTTGGAGATGGCAGTGGTGAACAAGGTGATGGGAATGGTGGATGAGGTGGGAGCCGCAGGGACAATGGGAGTGGGCAATGTGAAGGCAATGACAGGCAACACAGGGACAACAGTGGGAGCTGGTGTGGGTGTGGGGTAGATGTAATTGTCTGCACTTTTGTCTTCATCATGAGAACTGAGTTCACATTCCCATTGAATGTTGCAAGGGTCTTGAGAGAAGATGTTGACTGTGGTATTGAATCCCTCTTGATGTTCATAATATATTCTTTGTTGCTCATCCATACACCAGGGGCCAAGTCATCATGAGATCATCTTGTGATCATCTGGGTGGAGTCCTTGTCACAAGTACTGGCCCATTGGACCGGACAAGGCAACCGGACAAGCCTACCCGGACAGGCCTCACGATTCCCACGCATTCTCATGACTCATTCAGCCTCACATGTACCACTACTTTCCAGCGTGTTCCAGTCTCAACCACCTCGTTGTTACTTCATGTCTACTATTTGATATAGGACAATACCGTCTATATAAACCTGTCAGTAAGAGAGGACAAGCCCTAAGCTTGTTCTCCTGTGAAATATCACTGGATTTCGAACTTCAGGACTTGTAGGCTTGCAAGACATCAAGCATATCGTCTGAAACTTTTTCTACTCATAAGCCTTCTTGACACGAAGACTTATTCGTAGTTTCCCTTCTCCGCGGAACATATTTGCCTTGGCAATATCATCTCCAAAATCCCCGAAACTCGCGAAGACTTAGTGTCTCGCGCATGAACTGATTTGTCAGCAACACCGCCCCCAGTCGGTGACATTAGAACAAGCTTACCCTCAAACCCTTGACCCCAAATGCATATACACGCATCCACCCCCAAATACAACAATTTTCGAAAGATGACTTCCATGGCTAGAGACTGGAGGTTCAAAGGACAAGGAAAGCCTACAGAAGAAGGACTAAAGAAACTCAAGTGTCCCTTCAAACTGAACCCGGACCTCGATGACGCACTCATTCCTGAGGCCTTCAGAGAAAATACTCACTTCCTCAGAGTAGGAATAAACAGTGTACCTTGGACTGGGTACTATGCTTATTACAGGAAGGCCAAAGTGGGCCTTGGAACCCTCTACGGCGTATGGTTCGAAATTCGACGCCGTGAGGATTACTTCGAGGCCTACCACATCGCACACCTGGCTCTTGGACTAACCTTTGACCCCCTCAAAGGTCTCAACATGGAACAACTCATCAAATCAGGAGAACCAATCCCTAACTCAAAGAACCTGTCTCGCACTCCGACCCCTGGACCCGCACCCGCTGAAACCCATGGAACAAGAAACACAAACCACAACACAAGTTTTCGTCGCGGCCGACGAACCAGAAGACCACCAGCACAGATACCTCAACAACTCGCGTCATCCAGAATGGCGCAGGCATATCCATGCCCATCCCTGTTCCAAGGCTTCAAAGGACGTGGGAGATGACCTCCAAGCCCAGACCCCAATGACTACGATGCATACGCCATGTACGACCACGACACATGCCCGTCCGACAACGGTAAACTCGAAGGCGTCCCACCCAAGGCCTTCAACGGCGACCCGCGCACGCACCCACGCATTCCTCACCACGTTCCGACACTTCATGAGGATGAATTTCAACAGCAAAATTGCTCAAAACCCCATCAAGAAATGCGCCTACTTCCTATCATTAATGGAAGGACCTCGCGTCAACGGTTGGGTTGAAGCGATGGACGAGTGGCTTGAAAAGGTCATGCTTGACCCGGAGGAAATTCCCTTTGGACTCACTGCTTGGCAAGCCATGGAACAACAATTCAAACGGGCATTCACCAATTATGCCAAACACGAACATGCACAAGACCAGCTACGCAAACTAAAAATGAAGGACAATAACCTGGATGAATATATAGCAAATTTTGAGTTACTGGCTCGACAAGGATCCCTCCACATGGATGACCCAATGGTCATGCGCCTGTTTGCGTGCGGTCTCCCCAAACCATTAGTCGAAGCAATCATCAGTCAAGAGGACCTGACCACCTTTCAAGAGTGGATGTCTGGCGCCCAGAAGCAACATCGCATTTGGATGCGCAAACGCGCGGTCCTCACTGACCATGCTAACACTCACAACAGAAACACCAACTCAAATACCAACCGCCCTTGGGCCCGCCTTTCGAATTGGGGCATGCGCGGCAACACCATCAACAACGCTACCACGCCGCACACATGCCTCCCACCACGTGACCCAAATGCGATGGACACTAGCACAGGTGCCACCCGCAAAGCAGTAACCGAAGCCAAAAAACAAAAACTTCGAGAAGAGGGAAGGTGCTTTCACTGTTCTCTCCGAGGACATCTGGCTCACGACTGCCCCACAAAACCGAAACGCAAGATGACTCGCGCGCGCGCCACTGACACAACCACCACTACATCCGAATCCTCCATCATGGAGATAATTGAAGAAAGCGCGACTGACAAACTCACAAAGGCGGCAAAGGCACTCTCAGTAGAGGAAAGAGAGGCCTTTATTAAAGCCCCTAACAGGAGATGATGAGGATAAAGGACAGGATTTTTCGGACGCTTGAGCATAACGGCAATTGCTCGAGCTTTAGGTATCGACTCCATGTACAAGTCTCAAAGAAAGTCAA
>JAGFNK010000823.1:0-20821 GCA_025769875.1 Russula earlei | reverse complement strand
GGCCTTCCCCGGGCGCTGCACTCACTCACAAAAAAGCTGTCGTTCTCCCACTCTCGTTAAATTACCAAGTTTTCTACAGACCACCCCCGTCAGTGCTGTTGCCTTACCAGGTTGTCGCACTTGCCCCTCTCCTGTGCCCTAATGGTGTCTTTTCACATCGCCATCCCCTGCCGACACCAGAGCCATCAATGAAGCCGATGCATTCAGATAGCAACGACAGAGTGGCGAATACGTCGCGAAGTACTCAAAGAAGGATAGGGCGAAGTAATAGAATGCTCGTTGGATGTACCGGCGAACGTTGATGCCACCACATGTTGCTTTTCGGCCATTTTCGGCCATCAAAGGATCGGTCTCACACGTGATGTCTGGCAGTGGGTTGGCGGCATTGCCTTCATCAGCAAACACGTGACACTGGGGGTCAATAGAAGTTACTAGACTAATCACTTCTTATTCTCTAGTTGATTCTTCTAATGTGAGAGAAATAGTCTGGAACATGCAGTGGAGTCTACATCAGTAATTGTGCCTCTCAGTTTCCAGAGGTTTCTCAAGTTGAGAAACCACCAAAAACCACCAAAAAACAGCTAAAACCTGGAGAGTTAGACACTTCAAGTTGGAAACCCAGGTCCATTTCCTCAAAAACCTGGCCAGACAGTCTGGGATGGAAACCTAGGAAACCTACTGGAACCTATGTAACTTCAGATCCAGGTCCTATAATATACAATTTCTAATGGTGCTGCAAGATAGGAATTAGACATGAAGGCATAGAATCTATGTGGAAAAGCAAGTAATCAAATGTGAGCCCTAATGAAACACTATTCTAGGGGCTGTGTGGAATGTACAAGTCTTCACAACAGGCAGATAGCATTGACTGATCAACAGCATCATCATCATTGCCATGCTCCAGGATGGCCCTCCAGCACCTCTTGCTCACATGATCTACATGGCTGAGAAGGACTTGTAATGGTTGCCAGTAATGCTTGTGTGTGAATAATGGTAGATCTGAGTTGGGTAGTATAGGTTTCTGAGTTTCTGGGTTTCAAGTTCCCAGAAACCTGGAAACCAATGGAAACCAGTGGAAACCTGGAATCTAATTTGCCAGTTTACTGATGTGCCCCAAAGAAGGAAGGGCCAGCACAATGTGTGCTGCCACATGATGCACATACCATATCCAAATGGCTAAAGTATATACTTAAATAGACTCGATCATAACTGCTAGTCTATGTCCAAGAGGCAATGCTCCAATCAAGGAGCATAACCAGTAGCGGATGCACCTTGGAGCTGTCATGACTCACTATTGAACAATCCAGTTCAAGAGCAAGGGTGAGTTCAAAGACGAGTCGATAGATGTCCAAGATGGCATGGGCAAGGAGTAGCGTCCAAAGCAGTACCAAGTACCAAAGGGGTATGGTCACTGGTAGAGTTGAGCAGGTATGCAGAGAAGAAGCCAGGGTAGTCACAAGGGGACAGTCCTTAGAGGAGTATCCCAGGGATGGAGAGTGCCGTAAACAAATGAACAGTCTGAAGACTGTCTGCTACTTTATTGAGCACTTATATACTACAAGAGAACTGCTAAATAGGGAACCAGTCATAACCTTGTTATCAAGCACAATAGATGATGAGTAAGAAGTCAGAGTATGCTTACTGAGCATGCTCAGTCATGCTCAGTAAGCTGCTGAGTAAGAAGGCTTCTCCTGATGAGTAAGAGCTTTTACAGTCCATGTGTTTACTGCTTTAGTACACATGCAAAGCACCTGATTCATTTGCTGTTAGTTAGTTTAGGGCTGGTCATTGGAGGACTTGTAGTTTAGTTCCAGGAATAGAGTTGCCTATAAGGCCCCTTATATAGTTCTATTAGCATCCTTAGAGTCAACCCTAATACTTCTATAAGGTCCTTAGTATTGCTTTGTAGTTTGTTCTATAGTTATTAGAGTAATCTAATAACACATTGTAGGGTCTTTAGTATTGTGTTAGTGCCTATTGTAGAACACTTAGAGTCATCCTAAAGGATCCTTAAGGAGGCTATAATACTGTCCTTTATTGCTAAAAGGGTTGCCATTAAGTGGGGCTTGCTGTATGTTGATTGTGCCGAGAATCGCTTGCATGACAATGAGCGTGTGATATTGTGGACACCTCTACTCACCCCTTTTGTCCGTGTGAACAGGGTGACACCATAGAGGCTAGGTTTCCTCTCATAAGGAAGGGTCCTTCAAGGGCCCTCTCCAGGAAATGGTTCATGACAGGGGCTGGCGCGCTTTCCGACACTCTTCAGCGAAGCCCAGGCCGAGGCCATTTGATGAGCTCCTTACTCTACCTCAATGGACCCCGCCATTTTATGACATGCCCAACCTTGCCTCTTGTCGACCCTGTCTCTTGTTGACTTCCCCTTTCCCCTTCCCTCCCATGACACACTCCCGGCACCAGAACCCTGCTGTGCGCTGCACACTGTACAACAGCACAAGAACAGCACCCCACAACCGTGCATATGAGGGGCAGTCATGGTCAGGGTGGTAGCACATCCCTCCACAAGTGGTCCGAGCAATTACCTTGTGTGCAGTGCACAGTACCTGAACCATCGCTGTCCATGAAAAGGTATGCTAGCATGCCCACCACAATCATGATGGAGGTGCCAGCTGCAAGCATGTGCAAGTACAGTCCCTGTATGGAATGCAATGATGACAAATGAAGGGCGTGAGAAGGGGCTTGGGGAGAAGCAACGGACACGCACCAACTCTGATTGCTGTGCAGGTCAAAGGCAGGCGTCACTGTCCATGAGCTTTGCATACCACATGTAGTGATGTTATGGCCTGGCTTGGCCTGATAGCCATGGCTAAGGCCTGGCTTTGAATGGCTCAGGCTTTCAAAATCTTGGGCCGTCGCCATGAGGGCGGCTTTCAGCCGGCTTAGGCCCGGCTCAGGCTAAAGCTGCAGCTTGTTACCAGTAAACTGCTAGTTTTATGCTGTGCTGGTTAGTCTGCATACATCATTCATCTCAGAGAGTGACATCCTCAGCCCATGCAAGAAGGACTGCAATGAGCATGTGGCATTGATAGTGTGCAGTCCTGAGGGCTGAGAGAAGTTTGGCTCATTGAAGGGCAAGCAGACAAAGGAGATGCTGAGCCACTTGACAAACTGCAAGAAGGCGCACAACAAGCTGATAATGATGATCATGGGCAACAAGGGTGTCAGGGGAAAGAAGCAGTCCCTGCAGGAGAAGCAGAGGCATCTGCATGCACACATCGAGTGGTTGAGGATACCTCATCACTAAACCGCTGCTGTGGCTGGACTTGCAAAAGCGGTTGGGTGCTCCTTGGGTTTGTTCTGTAAAGACATGTACTGCTGATCACTAAGGACTCAGGAGCAGGTGGGCAAGGGTCGGAACAGATGGTATGCAGCATAGGTGGCATTGAACAGGAGGACGAGCCAAATGATGAGGAGGTACCAGATGGGGACTGGTAGGTGTTGCAAGAGACAAAGGCGAAGACTAGAGGCCAGTGTAACGAGGGGGCTTTAAACAACAGCAGTCGTTGAAGAGTACCTTGGGGACAAGAGGAGTCTTTAAACTGAGTGGTCACAGGGGAGTACCCAGGAAGAGGAGAGTATCACAAATGGACAGTCTGACGACTGCCATGCTTCATTGGGGCTTATATACAGTGTACAGGGTCAATTACAAAGAACTGGAACTATTCTAGACCCTTTGGTACCATCCAATAGGACTACAGAGGCATAAACTTGTTGGACGAAGGCTCAGTCTTGTATATGAAAGACTGATATTAGGTTAGTAAGCTAACCTGTTGGACAAAGGCTATGTACATAATGAGTATATGTAAATGGTAAAGGAATGTGCTACTGACCTCAGTCTTGTATATGAAAGACTGAGGAAAAAGGAACAGTGGTATCAACATGGCATTCTAACTATCTGGTCCATTTGGTCTGTTTCTCTGCCACACAGTGGCTGTGTTTCCAACACACCCCCTCAGCCCTAGTGGTGTATTCCCATCTCCTGCATAAAATGCTCATGTTTCTCTCAACTCAGCCCCTTCGTCAGCACATCTGCAAGTTGTTCCCCAGTAGGGATGTAAGTGAGTTCGACTTTGCAGAGCTTGACTTTCTGGTGCAGGAAGTGGTGTCTCACTTCAATGTGTTTCGTGCGGTCATGGAACTCCGGGTTCTTTGTGATGGCGATGGCTGACTGGTTGTCAATATGGAGAGTGGTGGGGAGATGGGTGTCTTCACCCAGTTTGGTGAGTAGACGTCTCAGCCAAATGGCCTCTTTGGAGGCATGTGCTCCTGCAATGTATTCTGCCTCGGTGCTCGACAATGCAATCAAGGCTTGTTTCTTTGAGCTCCAACTCACAGCCCCTCCTGCCAACATGAAGGTGAAGCCTGATGTGGACTTGTGATTGTTCACGTCGCTGGCCCAGTCTGCATCCACATACCTGACTAGGGTTGGCTGAGTCCCGAGGCCACATTGGAAGACTAGGTGTTTGTTGCTTGTGCCTCGGATGTATCAGATGGCACAGTCAAGTTCGCATTGATGATCATTTCTGGGGCACGCAGTGTGTCATCCAAGGGCTGCGATGGTGAAGGTGAGGTCGGGTCGGGTGCCTAGCATGAGGTACATGATGGCCCCGAGTGTGTGTTGGTAGGACTTGACATCCACATCCGGTGCGTCCACTTTCAGAAGGTGTTCATTTGCCAGCATGGGGGTGCTGATTGGTTGAACATCCAACTTCCCTAGGTGTTGAAGAACTTCTTCAATGTATTTCTCCTGAGAGAGTGCTATCCAGCCCTCTTCCTGGTTTCACTGTGACGTGTACACCAAGTATCCAGGTTATCTCCCCTAAGTCTGTCATCTGATACTTTGTTTTAGTTTGTTTTTATCAATGTTGATGGAATCTAGGTCATTAGAGACCATGGTGATATCATCAATGTAGAGCACAATTATGGACAGGTGCTTGCGGTTACGATGGACGAAGACAGCGTGGTCAGCATCAGTGTGGGTGTAGCCCATGTCACCTAGTGAGTCTTTGATGTTCTCATACCAGACTCTCCCCCCTTGCTTAGTCCCATAGACGGCTTTGAGTAGTTTCAGTACCATGCCGTTTGGAATGTTGAAGCCAGGAGGTGCATCCATGTAGATTTCATCTTTCAGCTCTCCATTCAAGTATGCTGACTTGACATCCATCTGATGGACCTCTAGGTTGTGCGCAGCGGCTAGGGCAAGGATCACATGTAGGGATGCAAGTTTCATGACGGGCGCAAAGGTTTTGTCGAAGTCAATACCTTTGATCTGGATGAATCCCTGCACAACAAGGTGAGCTTTATATTTGATTATTGTTCTGTCCGGTCCCCTCTTTATTTTGAAGACCCATTTGCTTCCAACTACCTTTCGGTTTTGTGGCCGCGGGATGATTTTGAACACATCCATGGACTTGAACATGTGATGCTCATCGTCACAAGCCATTTCCCATTCCGCCGCATCGGGGCGGGACATGGCTTCCACATACGTTTTTTGGTCAGTGGTCACATCAATGTGTGCCACGTTTCCTCGTTCGGTATGTTTCTTACATTGCATGTACAATGTGATGGAATACCGGGGGTCATCATCATGAGTTGGTGTGCGCGTGGTACGCCTCGGTCGTCCGGAAGTGGGCTGGACAGGTACATTGTCCACTTTGTATGGTGTAGGTTGTACTGCTTGTATTGATGGCTGGGCAGGTGGAGCGGTGTCGACCACGCGTTGCGGTTCGGCGCATGGTTGTAGTTCCGCTTCTACCGTCAGTTGTGGGCCTTCCACCCCCTCAATCTCATTTTCCACCCCATCTGCCTGTTCATTTTCGCTGTCTGAGTTGGATTCGAGGACTGTCCGCTCAACGTGTGGAATTGCTGGGCCCCTTTCATTGAATACGACGTCGCATGATTCAAGGATGCGGTGAGTGGGCTGGTGGATGAGTTTGTAGGCTTTCCTCTGGGGAGCATATCCCAGGAGTGTGCACACCAGTGACCTTGCATCTAAATTGGTGCATTTATCCTCCAGGATGTGGATGAACGCACGTGCACCAAAGATGCAAAGCTGTGAGAGGTTGGGTTTGTTCCCACTCCAGGCTTCCTTGGGTGTCATGTCATCGAGTGCACATGTGGGGGTGATGTTGTGGATGTGCGCTGCGTATTCAAGGGCATGGAGCCAGAAGGACTCGGGCAGCGTGGCATCCATGAGCATTGCCCGGACTTTGTCCAGGAGCGTCCGGTTCATATGTTCCGTGATGCCATTATGTTGAGATGTGTCTGGGGTGGTGAGTTCCAGCTTAATTCCTTTCTCTGTGAGGAACTTCTGAGACTCTTTCCCAGTGTATTCGCCCCCTCCGTCGGAGTGGAGGACTTTCAGCCGCTGGCCGGTTTTGACTTCAGCATGTGCCATGAACACCTTGAGGTGTGCAAGTGTGTCGGATTTGAATTTAAGTCCACCAACAAACACTTTCCTTGACTTGTCATCCACAAAGGTGACAAAGTACTCATGACCCTGGGGTGTTCTAGTGGGCATCTTCCCACAGATGTCAGAGAAGACGCAGCCTAACATGACATCAGTGCGCATTTCCATCACCTTCAAGATTTCACGGCACATTTGCTTTCCCTTCAAGCATGGCTCACAAATACTGGTGGTGAGTTGCTTTCTGGTAATCTCCATCCCTTTCACCATCCCTTTCTTCAGCATCTGGATTATGGTGTTGGTATTCAAGTGGCCGAGATGCCGGTGCCAAACATGTAGGGAGGCCTTGGATGTTTTGAGGCGCATGGTGAGGGTGACTGCATATGGCCTGTCACCTTCCATGGGGAAGTGGTCCAGCGTCGTGATGCATGTGGACAGGGACTTGGGGGAGGATATGGCCATGACGTATAGTGTACCGTGTAGGGACCCTTCACATATTAGCTGGTTCTGTTCATATATGCCACATGTCTGACTCTGGAATCGCACTGCTGCGCTGCGTCGAGCCAGATGGGAAACTGATAAGAGATTTCCATGTAAGTCTGGGACATGCAGGACATCGCAGAACACAACATTGCTCCACATGCCATTTGCATGCATTCAGACTTGTACTTGGCCGACTCCAATCGCAGGAATAGAACTATTATCTCCAAGCATGACTTGAGTTGGGTTTGGGAGAGTGGTATATTGGTTGAACCATTCACGGTGAGAGGTCATTATGCATGATGCCCCAGAGTCGATGAGCCAACTGTTAGCGAGGTTGGCTGTTCGAAGTTCATCCTGGGTCTTTAATGTGTGGGCGGTGGTCAGGTCAGGATTGTCCCCAACTGCATGGTATAATCTAATAATGTAGTTGGGATCTGGGATGTTGCAACTTTTGCCTTCTCGGTGGGTTTCCTGTGGAGTTTCCAGCACTCCATTACTTCGTGTCCCTTGCGCTTGCAGTGGGTGCACTTTTTGTTATTTTTCTTGCTTTGGTTGTTTTTATTTTTCTCCTTTTTACCCGCCTTGGAAAAGTAGGCTGCTGCAGTGGTACCAGTCGTGCGGATCCGGCGTTGTTCGTTCGCCAGGATTTGGCCAATGACATAGTCGGTACTGAGCTTGTTGGAGGGCATGGAATACAGTATGGTTTTATGAGTTTCCAATGTTTCCAGGAGTGCAATGATGATCATCCATGCAAGAAGTTTTTCAGGTATCAGGTATCTGAGTGTTTCGAGCGTGCATGCAAGCTGCATTTTGTGCTCGAGCTGGGGAGCCATTGCTTTGGTGTCTGAGAGGGTGGTCAGATATAGGTCTGACAATAAGTGGGCAACTAGTTGGTCACCTTGCCCTTCAAATCGAATTGAAAGCTTTTTCCAGCACTCTGTGGAACCTTTTATGCCAAGTATTGTTTTGAGAGCATGCCCTTGTATGGACATAAAGATTTGGGCACACACTTCATGGTCCCTTGCCATCCAGTCGGCAGCGGCATTGGGGTCGACGTTTGCGTCTGGTTTCTTTTCAGTTCCATTTATGATGATTAACAGATCTGTTGCTTCAAATATTGCCTCCATTACTCCCTTCCAGTCAGCATATTCATCTGCACCATCTTGGAGGATCGGCACGTCATGATGTTGGAGTTTGGTTCTGCCCATTTTTCCCACGGCTCCACCTGTGGGAGAGCTCTTTCCTTTCGAGGATGAAGGTGCTGGGGATGATGCTGAGGAACTCATGTTACGTAGTTACAAAATGTTGACTGTTTATGGAAGTGATTTAGCTTTCAGAGACAGGCAGGTCTCATAATCTGTTGGACGAAGGCTCAGTCTTGTATATGAAAGACTGATATTAGGTTAGTAAGCTAACCTGTTGGATGAAGGCTATGTACATAATGAGTATATGTAAATGGTAAAGGAATGTGCTACTGACCTCAGTCTTGTATATGAAAGACTGAGGAAAAAGGAACAGTGGTATCAACACAGCGTTCTAACTATCTGGTCCATTCGGTCCATTTCTCTGCCACACTGTGGCTGCGTTTCCAACAAAACTTGCTTGTGTCAAGTTTCAGGCTTACTGAGCACATTACTGATCATTGTGGAGTGATAACATCATTATTATGTCACTGTGGAGCTCTTAGTGAGCCTATGAGGTCACTGTGGAGTCGCTCAGTCAGCCATGATATCATTGGAGCCTTGATGATGTCAGATGAGTTATGCAACAGTTTCTAAGAGTTTGTGCCACTGTTTCAGGTTCTTGGTGGCTGGGTGGCCATGTGGCTGCCACACAATGATTACCCAATTAGGAAACGGGTGCCTGGTCATGTTATAGTGCCTTTGCAATAGTGATATCTTGCACCGCAGGAGGAGTAGCCCAAGAAATGGAAGTGAGTTGGCAATGCAAAGTGAGAGAGGTCTCTCTTGAGTGAAATAGGACAATATATGGCCAGGACCTGGCCTTGGTTCATAACACGTTCAAGGCTGGCGAATCTCCCACCCTTTGTTTGTTTTTTCTATTTTGTTGTCCTGTCAAGCCATGAGAGTGACTGTGGCAGGTCATGATCATTTGCCTATTGCTGATGGTAATGGCAGTGTTTGGAATTCACACTGCTGTAAGGAGGATTATTGCTAGCCACAGAATCATGTGCGGAAATGCGTCAATGTCCCTTGCCACCAACCTCCCTCTTGTCCTCAGCCCTTGCCACACCACTCATGTGCACGACATCAACATCTTGCCCAGCCCTTGCCACCAATGTCAAGCCCTCATCACATCGCCCACCCCTCACCACCAAGCACACCACGCCCAGGCTCATGTGACATGCTTGTGTCTCAAGCCTTTCATGACTGCCTTGACCGCCTTGCCAGTTCTCAACTCCCTTTCATGACTCCCATTCCCTTTCACACTCTGATTCCTTTCATCTCATATTGTCCTTTAATACTGCTGCCTGTACATAAAAATTCTAGCTACTTTCTGGAATAAAAAGATCCCCCTTGTCTGCCCTTTGATCTGACTGCCTCAAGAAGTCTTCATCATGTCTGTGTCTGTGCTCAGCATTCCGGCCGGGACTGCTCTCCTCTCCTCTCCCACTTTCCACTTGGATCAGTCAGCTTCACGATCTCACTTGCACATCACTGGATGCGCTACACTGCCATGACCTTACTGGTAGCCCATACTGGAAGTTGTGTTCTTTATTAATCAACTTGTTCTGCTGTAATATACTGAATGAATTGAATTCCTGAACTTGTGTGTTTTGCAAGCTTTCAAGCAACTACAAATATAATTTTATACCATCATAAAACTGAAACTACACAATTATTGAAGCAAGCCAAACCAGGGTGCGCAGAGTTTGTGGGGCAGGACGGTAGTCTGAAGCGAATGTCTTCTGTCCAAGAGCAAGGAAAAGGGGAGGAAGGGATGTGTAAGAGAATGAAGACCCACTGGTGGCTATGAAGGAGCAGCAAGGAGGGGATGGACCGAAGGCAAAAGGGGAGAGGCAAGCGGTAGAGTCAAGCGAGAGTGGGGGGGGGGAAGACGAAGGCCCGCGGAGACGTAGAGGGCAGCCAAGAAAGCGATGGGATGACACGTCGATGGCAATCAATAGACATGAGAAGAGGCGTAGTGACATCATTCGCTGACAGACCTTTCTCTTTTGTGGTTTGAGACGGATTGGAACAGAATAAAAGGGGTCAGAGGGATCAATTTTTCCTCCTGAATATGAGCAACATTCTATGCTATTTGAACGAATTTGTGTCAAGGGGAGAAGGATGAAGGGGTAGTGTAGTAACTGTGTAAAAGGAAAATGAAGCCATGAGTACAGTACCTGACACTCAAAATCGAACTAAAACTCCTGAGGAACATCCGTGAGGCAAGGGTGTGGCAGTGAGGCTGTGAAGCGAAGTGGAATCACGTTCAGCGTGATGCTTGGTGAAAGGCAGTTGAGAAGACGCGAGGGGACACGATGGTATCAGGTGGCCTATGGCGTGTACGCGGGATGAAAGAGGTTCGAGATTTGTCAAGACGGGGTCAAGATGTCGATAAAAGGAGTTGGGAGAACATGGAGGAGGAGGTGAGGTGGCGAGGCGAAAGAGACAAAGGAGAAATGACAAGGACGGAGTGGCGATGTAAGGCATATGGAGAGGATGAAAGAGAGCCGATAAGAGTGGGTAAAAGGCAGGGCGTAGCGCGGGCGCTGATTGACATGGAGCGAACGGTGGAGATGTTGTCCGGGGTATCATCGACACTACTCAGGCTTTCGTGGAATGAGAGTTGGTGAAAGAGAAAGAGAAAAGGGAGAAGAGAGACTGGGGCGTGTGGATGAGGGAGGTGCGAGGCGCAGAAGTATGTTTTCACAGCACAGGGATTCTGTCGTGACTTTGCAGCTAGCGGGATTAGTCAGCTTACATTATTGATCGCAAAATTCTGGGTGCAGGTGTGAATTCAGGCACCAAAAGCTGTGGCTTGGGCCACGGCTTCAGGCTTTCAAGATCTCAAGCCTGGGCCGTGGGCTGCTCCCAGCTGTTGACATGGCCCAGGTCAGCTCGGCTCCTGCAGGCTCGGCCCCGGCTGGCTTCCGGCTTTGAGCCGGGCCGCCAAAAATCACTAACCTGACAAGCATGCCGGATGGAATGCGTGCATCAGGGCGAAGAATTGTGAGCACTGGATGCGGCGCATCCCTGACCAGAGCCGGACCCACGTGCTCAGCTTGCTGCTCACTGGGCTGGGCGGATCGTCCTGCTCCCATTCTACGGCAGCGACGGACCGCTCTTGTGTAGCGATTACCAAGCCCGCCCTGTCATGACCATACATCGCCTTAGCAGGATCACCTCCCTGCATCCCATGCGCTGGTGCCTCTCCATCGTGAGGACTCATCATTGTGGTCATACTCGCATGCACCATTTGACGACCCTGATGATATCGTGGAGCTCGACTTTGCCGGTACAAGCACCGTCAGCGCATTTGAACGACGACGGCAGAACATCAACAACGGTGCGAAGGAGGATAGAGGAAAGGAGCCTAACGTTCATGGGACCTATTGATGTGGCTCACAACACAAAGCTTTGCAGCGGCCGTCATCTGTCCCAGCTCGTAGGGTGATGTCTGGGAGTGGGTTGGCCACGTCGCCTTTGCCATGGGAACATGCTCCCAAGCCTCCCAAAGCCAATGAATCCAACATAACATCTGCGCCAGTGAAACTCCCGAATTGTCAAGGACCAGCAACAGTAGTGTACAACTCAAAAGGCAAAGTCGAAACCTACAATGAACGGATCCAGCGCCAAAGTCTCATCGTCCAACAAAACGTTAACGGCGCGGCGGTTAGCAAGTCCGCAGCAAGCGCTGCGTCGAGGTCATGCATTCGCACTCGCAGTCAAATGATACCACGTCGCTATCAAGGAACCAAACCGAGCTTATCAGAGAGGTCCTCACTCCATGTGTGGGCCTTCATTCGCGCTCCATTTGCGTGTCTCTTGCTGTTTGCGGTAGGTTCGTCGATAGACGAATCTCTTGTTTGTGGACCGACTGTGGACGGAATATCATATATCATGGGCGGAAGCAGAACTGATTCATTTGATGTAGTTTGTCCATCTCGTTCGTTATTCCTCGGGTATCGCATGGGTATATCGACGTTGATGTACGATAACACGTGCATTGGTATTCGATCCAGCGTCTTTAGGTGTGTGGGTGTCTCAAGAAGCGCATGACATCGTTTAGAATGAGCAAGGGAAGTGAGCATGCGTGCGCGCTCGGAAGAAACCTCAACGGAGTGTTCCATATAACGAGAACTGTGTTCTGCATTGGATTTAAAAGATGAGATCTGAGTAATGGAACAGCAACAAGGGTGCTTGGAGTCAGGTAATAACAATCGCACAGAAGGCAAATGATATCAGATGGTAATTAGATAGGGAGCATAAAGAACTCATCAATTGTGCATATATTTCGGAACTGAATCCAATGGCCCGAGGACCTTCAAAAAAATGTTCTGGAGCGCGGGTAAGACTTCTCTTACTCTTTCTCCCGCGAGCTCTTCCAGCGCTTGGCAGACATGTGGCGCAACTTCATCTAATAGGCACAGATCCTTCATGGCAGTAAACGGGACCAGGAGTTCCAGCCATTGTGTGGTTTCCATGTCATCTTTCCAGTGTGATTTTAAAACACAGTCCGTGATGTCGAGGTGTACCAAAGTGGAGAGAAAGGGAAAGGATGGGCTGCAAACCTGGGCCAGTGATGCAAGCTGCCAATCCAACTCTCTGCACCTGATTTCTAAGATGACGTCCGTAAATTGAGGTGATTCTCTGAAAATTGCGAGTTGAATTGCAAAACCGACAATGTGCACGGTTGCTCTGTCACATGAATTGAACGATTCTACCTGACTGATCAACCGGTGGAGTTGTGGGAGGACAAAGACGATGTCCATGAAGAATGTTACGCGGAGTCTGGTGAGAAGGGGAACCTCGATTTGGGCCAGTAAGTCTTCCAAGTACTCGTGAACGCCGCGGAATCCAAGAAATGCGGGGAGGACAGAGCGCGTGAGCGGAGGTCGAGGTCGACTTTCCGGATATATTGGGGATCGGAATTCAAGGCGAAAGTTTTCAAGTCTGGACGAGACCGATAGGGCGGTGACCAAATCCTGGGGAGAAATGTAACCGAGATCGGGAAGATTAAAAAGGTAAAGAGTGACAAGTTGATTGGAGGACAAGAGTAGTTTAGGAATTCCTGGAAACGGACAATTGTTGAATGTGAGAGATGTCGCAAAAGTGGGGCAGATCCACCCAAGAACGAATCCGAAAGGGACGTCACAGCGTTGTCTTCTGCCCAAAACTGCAGAACTGTCAGCTCCGGGAATGGATTCTGCATCGCTGCTGCGAGTCTTTCCCAATGTAATGTTGGAATAAGGGACAAGTTGATCTGACATATGCGATGGCGGTGCTCCGACTCGAGGGCAACGGCTACGTTTTCCCAAAAGTTCGACCAGTCGGAACCATCGCTTATCACCACCGGCAAGACTGGCCAGACGTCCAGCATCTCAAACATCGGTCTTTTTCCGGTGTACTCAAGTCGCAGGTTCAGGCGACGTGGCGATGCAAACACGATATCTCCATGAGGACATCATCGGGGAGCGTGTTGATTGTCACCCGGTCTAAAATCGACTGGTCAGTGGTTGTTATGGATACTGAGCAAAAACGACACACCCTGGCGATGTTCACAAAGACTTGCTCCCAACGAGGCTTGGGAGGGTCCACCAATCGTCGTCGAGGAGCGGGCGGCCCAAGGCATTGATGACTGGTCGAAGCCAGTGAGTAATGAGACGTGATAACGGATTTGTAAACTTTTGACATGGCCACGGTGACACTCGCTCCGAGTCGACGTACAGGCGGAAGCTCACCAGTGAGAATGATAAAGCTTAAAAAGATTAATGTGTTTTTCCTGATGGACCAGTGTTCCCGCGTGCCGATTGCCGTGCCCTCAGACCGTTCCCTTCATTCATTTGTTCAATAAATACATCCATCAGGGGCATTGTAACCTTTGCACATGCAATCGACGTCATTCGCCTGCAATCTATCTCAATTGCGCATGCTCCTTATGTGGGTGATCACGACAGCCGGGTGGTCTTACGAACATGTGCCTCACGAGGCCAATGGCAGTCTAAGCCATGAACAAGGTGTGGGCGACGGACGCTCTTCATCGCACTGACGCCGCTGGCTCGTGGGTAAATCCAGACGATCACCTTTCTCCAGGACGCTACTCACATCCTCAGTGGTGAGCTTTCGCCTGTACGTCGAGCGAGTGTCACCATGACCATGTCTAAAGTGAGTAAAGCTTGCAAATCCGTTATCACGTCTCATCACTCACTGGCTTCGACCAGTCATTATTGCCTTGCGCCGCCTGCTCCTCGACCACGATTGGTGGTCCCTTACAAGCGTCGTTGGAAGCAATTCCTTGTGAACATCGCCAGGGTGTGTCGTTTTTTATCAGTGTCCATGACGACCACTGACCGATCGATTTCAGACCCGTTGACAATCAACACGCTCCCCAATGATGTCTTTGTGGAAATATTCCATTTCTATGTGAATCTCTTAGGAATACGGACAAACGGATGGCATACACTGGTCCATGTATGTCACAGATGGCGACATGTCGTTTTTGCATCGCCATGTCGCCTGAACCTGCGACTTGAGTACACAGGAAAGAGACCGATATCCGAGATGCTGGACGTCTGGCCAGTCTTGCCTGTGATGATAAGACATGGTTCCGACTTGTCGAACTCCTGGGAAAACGTAGCTGTTGCCCTCGAATCGGAGCACCGCCATCGCATATGTGAAATCAACTTGTTTAACATTCCAACATCAGAATGGGAAGACTCGCAGCAGCGATGCAGAATCCATTCCCGGAGCTGACACATCTACGGTTTTATGCAGAAGACAACGCTGTGACGTTCCTTTCGGATTCGTTCTTGGGCGGATCCGCCCCAATTCTGCGACAACTCTCATTCAACAATCGTCCGTTCCCAGGAATTCCAAAACTACTCTTGTGCTCCAATCAACTTGTCGTTCTTTACCTCCTTAATATTCCCGATCTTGGTTACATTTCTCCCCAGGATCTGGTCACCGCCCTATCGGTCTTGTCCAGACTGGAAGAGCTTTGGCTTGAATTCCGATCCCCCCTATATCCGGCGAGTCGACTTCCACCTCCGGTCACACGCTCTGTCCTCCCCGCACTCATCGATCTTGAGTTCAAAGGCGTTCACGAGTACTTGGAGGACTTGTTGGCCCAAATCGAGGCTCCCCTTCTCAATAAACTCCTCGTAACATTCTTCATGGACATCCACTTTGTCCTCCCACAACTCTACCGATTGATCAGTCAAGTAGAATCGTTCAATTCATGTGACAGAGCAAACGTGTACACTTCCGATCGTGAAATTCGATTCACAATTTACAGTGGCACAAATCAGCTTTGGGAGCTTTCGTTAGAAATCAGCTGCAGCGAGTTGGATTGGCAGCTTGCATCGCTGGCCCAGGTCTGCAGCTCATCCTTTCCCTTTCTCTCCACTCCTGGCCCCGTTCACTGCCATGGAGGATCTGCGCCTAACCCATCAAGCTGGGCCACATGTCTGCCAAGCGCTGGAAGAGCTCGCAGGAGAAAGAGTAACAGCAGTCTTACCCGCGCTCCAGAACATTTTCTTGGAGGGCCAAGAGCCATTGGAAACAGTTCCGAAATATATTGAAGGATTCATCGCCAAGCGAAAACACTCTGGTCACCCTGTGGCTGTCCATCGTTGGGATAGGACCTAGGCAGGATTGATGAGTTCTTTATGCTCCCCGTGTAATTAGCATCTCATATCATTTGCCTTCTGTGTGATTGTTAGTACAATTACCTGACTCCAAGCACCTTTGTTGCTGTACCATTACTCAGATCTCATCTTTTGAATCCAGTGCAGAACACAGTTCTCGTTATGTGGAACACACAACCGTTGAAGTTTCTTCCGCGCACACACTCATGCCCACTTCCCTTGTTAATTCTAAACAATGTCATGCGGTTCTTGAGGCACTTACACGCAAGGATCGAATTGAATATTAGTGCCGGTGTGATACACCTTGGCAATACATCCACATTGACCTCCGAATCTCACCCATTTGCAATGCCTCGACAAAGTATCCCACTATGAGTAACGACACTAGGGCAAAGGTTATAAAACACATGAGCAGGTTCCCTCTAGGCTTTAGGGAAAAAGTGAATGACCATCCAATGCAGTAAATATTCCCGGAGGTCAGGGCAATGGCAGTCATGATGGACACCGTGAAGGGCAACCTGCGTGTGACCCACTTGTGAGTGCGGGGAGCAGTGAGAAACAGCAAGAATGACAAACATTGCGGAGAACCGAGGGGATGAAACAAAGGGGGAAGAAACGAATGTGAGGAACTGTGCGCTTGAGTCGTGCAGACCATACGAGCATGACTGGGGCGTCCGACACGCGGGGCGTATGCTCTTAAGCATTAGGCCACAGAGTCCCTCATTGCGACGCGAGCGCTGATAGTTTCCAAGACTTGACTTGTTCTTATTTCATCCACTGCATAGCCCCTGCTACGAGATGAGCTGGTACAGATGGCACAGATGCCGCAGATTGATGGGATGGCAAGACAAGAAGAGTGAGAGTCCAAAGTGACGTATTCGCCCTTCATGTTAGCACCAATCTACCAAACTGATCACCGCCCCAACGACATGCGGCGAGGGTATCCCTTGGAATTTGTCATCTAGTGTTTGAGTTCTCACAAGAGAAAGCTGCTGTGCAAGCCTCGCTCATCAAGAATAGGATCATACACCACAAGAGCGGTCTGTCGCCACCCGCATCCAAGCCGAGCCAGGCGTCGTAGAATCCGAGCAGGACGATCGATCCGCCAAGCCCAGCGAGCAGCAAGCTGTGCACGTGTGTCCGGGTCCGGGTGGGCGTGCGCTGGATCCAGAAGCCGACACGCCATACAACTGCACAAGAACGGCACCCACAACTGCACGTATGAGGAACGGTCGCGGTCGGCACGGTGGCGCGTCCCTCCGCAAGTGGTCTGAGCGATTACCTTGTGCACAGTACCGGAACCATTGCTGTCCATGAAAAGGTATGCGAGCATGCCCATCGCGATGGACGTGCCAGCTGCGAGTGCGTGAAAGTACAGTCCACACATGCAATGAGAACGAAGGGTGTGAGAAGGGGCTGGGAAGAAGCAAAGGACGCCCTCCGACTCCGAACCTGCAGTTTCCTGTGCAGGTCAAAGGCGGCGTCGCTACCCGTGAGCTTCGCGTACCACACGACAAGCGCCCCGGACAGAACGACAAGCAGGAATGCGGCAGTGCAGAGCGTGGCGTGGACGAAAGCTGGCAATGCAGCCACTGCCGCTCATTGCTGCGGCTGCCATCCAGCTTCAGCTTCAGCTTCTGGCCCTCCAGTGAGTGTGGCCGCCGCGGTCGACGTCGACTTGGACCCAACAGCGTCTGACGGCGCTGACGCCTCCGCCGTGTCTGAGCTTGACTCTTGGCCGTGCCTCACACCCCGGCGGAAGTGTCCTAGTCCTGGTCTGCGTGAGACGCATCCTCCAAGGACGCGGGTATACGTGTCAAGTTGAGTATGGCTCTTCCATATCTCTGGTGGATCGAGATGCGCATGTCACCGTCCAAAGAACCCGGCGCCGTGTGGATGAATGCGAAGATGATGTTTCTGCATTCCACCCGCGGGGGCCTGCACAGCACCAAGACGACGGTGAACTGAATAAACCAAAAGAGGACACGCAAACTCTCACAGGTCGAGTGCACGCCACCAAGGGATACTCCCCTATGACCTACCGCAA
Source organism: Russula earlei (assembly GCA_025769875.1). Lineage (NCBI taxonomy): Eukaryota > Fungi > Basidiomycota > Agaricomycetes > Russulales > Russulaceae > Russula > Russula earlei. Next base: position 3,031 of record JAGFNK010000823.1, on the reverse strand, counting down.
AGACTACGCGTGCATCATGCGGAGACGAATTGTGAGCACCGGCAGCGGGAGCGCCTCGTGGAAGCAAAGGAAAGGGAATGGAGTACGGGAAAAGGGGGACGTACCAAAGTCTCCAAGAGGTCGAGCGTGGTGCTGAGTGGCGGGTCTGGATCAGGCGTGAGCACGGCATCTTGCGCTGCGACAGAGTTACTGAGGTGTAGGAGTCGGTGGGGAGGCGTGATGAAATGGGAGAGCCACCGAAATAATCAATTGTTTGCATCCTAGCATTCAGATGGGTCGAAGTAGGATGTTCTGTGTGTGGCTGAAGCCAATTGAGGTTATTCGGAGCATGTAAATGCCGGTGACATATGCGTGAGTTGATAACTTTACGTGTAGTAGTACTACATCCCCATCACTCTGCGACCGGGATATCGCTTGTTCTCGCTTGGAAGCCTGGAAACCGAGATTAACGTGACTGTGCCTTGTCATCAGAAACGCGAACGAGAAGTTCGTATTACCCTGCTCAGAGTTGAACAACAAATGACCGCTAATATAATTTCCAACAGGGACTGACTGAAACGATCTAAACGCAGAGTCGAGTCAGAGAGGCGAGCATGTACAAACGAAACGGGGTTGAACGCCGTTTTGTGCTTGTCGAGCAAAGGCGCAAGCGTTCTACCTGAGTGTGCGGTCGGGGCGGAGGTGGAGACTAGGTGAGAGGAGGTGAGGGAGGAGGCGTGGAGGGACGTAGCATCCGTTCAAATTACTGTATAGTCGCTCCAAATCACCTTACACTAAACCAAACGAAAAGGCCTGTAAAAACATAACATATAGCACGGCATCAGGGAAAACTACATCTTTGAAATATCTCTAAATATCTCTAAATGTCAGTATATACTGGTATATAGGAGAATACCTTGATTATTGGTAATTATCTGAATTCGAAGTGTCGTCATTTGCGTATGTATATTTATTGATAAATATCAACATTATCGGCAAATTGTCCCTACAATATATCGCAGTAGTAGAGACCGTAGGACACCGGGGCTAGGGCAGAGGACAGGACAGGACAGGAGGGGACGATTCGCGGTGCAACGCGGCCGCGAAAACAAATTTTTCACCGCTTAGCAACTGAACTTCGGTAAGGGGAAGGGAAAAGATTTTGGGGCTGGAAAGGAGAGGGGAGAGAGGGAGGAGAGGAGATGGCCCCTTTTTGGCGTGCGAATGGCCGCGTACATGCGCTGCGTTGACCCGTCGCTCACAGCCCCTTTTGGCATGGGTAAACTGGAGCAGAGGGGAAGTGAGAGGAACGCTGCGCGCTCGGGAACTGGCATGTATAGGAGCTGGAGAGGAAAAGAAACAATCAAAAACCGTATAGAAATGAAAACGAAAAAACGCACGCGGTGGTGGCCATCGCGAGATCGTTATATCCACGGCCGAGTCGTCATGGTCACCACTGCAGGGGAATGGGTGCCAGTGGGTGGGAGAGCGCCGCCGTCACGGCCATAAGCACATCGCCTTGAAGCCCAACAAGGAACTGTGTAGTGGGAAGGAGAGGATGAGAGAGAGCGCGTGAAAACGAAACCTAACACGCACCGGCGGAAAACACATCTTGGAAAAGCCAGGAAAAAGGAGGCTCACACGGGCGTGGTGCCAAACGAAACCCACCATCGCGAGTGTTGACGGCTGCGTCATCACCGCGGTCCCGGCCGTGCTGTTGCTGTGAGAAGAGGTCAAAAAGAGCAAGTGAAAAATAAAAATAAATAAAAACGCGCACCGGGTTCGTGGTTCCACAGAAGCGTTCTCGTGGCCATTTTGGTCATGTCTGGCGTTGGCCCCATGGGTCTTGACGGCTGCGTCATCACCGCGGTCCTGGCCGTGCTGTTGCCGTGAACAAAGTGTGTCAAATGAAAGAAATAAAAAAAGCGCACTGGGTTTGCGGACACAGAATCAATTTCATGGGCATTGGGTATTCTTGTGGTCTTGGCCTGGAGTCGCCACGTGTCACTACAGTGACACAGGAGGAAAGGGGATTTGGGGGAAGCAGGTAGAAGAAGAGCTTTCAGGGGCCTGCTTGGAAGAAGGGTGTGGGAAGGAGAGGGAGAGAGGATGAGAGAGAGGGCGCGAAAACGAACACACCATAGCTTGCGGGAAATTTCGAATCACCTGTGAATTAGCCAGTGAAATTTTGAGGAGACTGGCAGCTTGGGAGTCTTGAACTGGGATCATGGGGAAGGAAGAGTGGGAATGGGAAGGACAGGAAGAGGAGAGGAAGGAGAGGAAGGACGGCAAAACGAGAAACGAAGATGTGAAGACGCCGCCCATATTCGTCGAAGTGTTCACCTCATTCCCACAAGTGTGGCACTGTCATTCTGGACAAGTGCGACCGTTTTAGACACAAACACATATTTTTTTGTTAACCCTTTCCTTGATAGGCATAGCTATTTGACTGTTCATTAATTTCTTGATCAGTGCTGGAAGCAGCTACAATTACCTTTGGATTGTCTCCAAATTACACCTTCAACTTCTATATCAGAATATCTATACAGTATCTTGGAATATGTAGCAATATGAGAGTACTCATAGTTTAATGATATTTCAGAAATGTGGGATCAGAATATCTACAGTATCTCAGAATATGTAACAATATGGAGAATACTCATATTTACTGATATTTCAGAAATGTAGGATTCCCTGATGCACGTACGCATGGTCAACTCAGAGGAAGCGGGTATGTACTACAGTACTGCACGGCTTGAACGCTTGTTCTAGGGTAACGGGGGTGGTGTGTTGACCAGGACTCTTCAGCTGTGTTGGGGGCGTGTCGGACTTGTTGAGAGAAGCGGAAGCGAGGGCTTTGGAGGTGAGTTCGCCTCGTGAATGTGTGGAGCGCAAATCGGAAAGAGAGACATACACGGATTCACAGGCCGAGGAATGGAGAGCGGCCGCTGAGCACACCGGCAACTGATCCACGGTACGATCATTTGTCTAGCGTTCCGCTGAGGCCAACCGCTGCGTCATTTTCCGTGCCGGGTTCCCGATAGGGGCTCTT
>JAGFNK010000822.1:0-20827 GCA_025769875.1 Russula earlei | reverse complement strand
TTCAATTGTCGGTTTCATCTCTTGCTCGCTTTTTGGAGTTTTGCGACATAGAGATCCAGGTACTTGTATCGAGCAGTCTCAATCTGTACCGTTCCTTCCATCAGCTGTCCTTTCTTCCAGTTGATGGTGGGGTCGAATTCATATAGGAAGGGATATCCCAGGATGACCCGATCCGTTCCTAAATCTGTGAGATAGAACCTTTGCAAGCTCTCCTTCTCCTTGTATCGGACGCGAAGCCAGCAGTAATGGGTGAGTTCCCCTTGCTTATTCTGGGTTCCGTCGACGTTTCGTACTACCATGGGTTCATGTAGTTCTTGTTTCCCAATCTTCAGTCTTTTCCAAGCTGAGTGATCGATGAAGTTCTCTGTTGCTCCACTGTCCAGTAGAGCAGATTCCTCGGCCGTTGTGTGTGCAGTGACGAAAGTGAACGGAATATTCATAGCATTCAGTCTTCTAATGTACACTTGCAACACACTATTCTTCCTAAGCCAGGCCGTCGACTTAGGTGTTCCTAAAAACCCTGTTCCATCAGTTCTTCCAACAAGTCCTCCTTTTGTTTGGTGGACATCTTCTTTATGGACGCCGAGGAGGAGCTCTTGTTATAGGTAGGAGGAGGAGATGTAGATCGCCCGAGACAGTGCTTTCATTTCCACTATCCCCTGAGTCGTCCTCCTTCTCTGTTTCCAGAGCTCGAGCTTTCCCTTTGTCCCTTGGGTTACTTGATTTCTTCTTGACTCTGTCCTTGTCAGGACAGTTCCGACTGATATGTCCTGCTTTCTTGCAGATGAAGCATTTCCCTTCTGCTAGCAGTTTCTTCTTTTCCCTCTGTCAGAGGAGGACGTCGCTTGGTCCTTGCTGCATCAGTGGATACTGAGTCCACTTCCATTGCATTCGGATCTCTTTGGTTTCGCCTTTTCCCAACCTGTAGGGATTTCATGCGATTTTCCCTGGTGGTCAACGATCCACCTCCAGATCCAATATTGGCTTTCATGTAGCTGGTCCTCTGGCCTGTTTCTTCTTCCCTGGCAGCTTGATCCATGCTCGTAGATCATTGATGGCAGGTATATCTCTGAACTGGTCGATTTTAGATCGTCACACCAGCCAGGTGATTAGTCCAGCCTTGTAGGCTTCTACTTGCTCCTGGTGAAATTCTGGTCCCATCCTGCTTTACTGAGCAGAACAAGGAACTTGCTGGTATAGTCATCCAGCGATGCTGCTTTAGACATGGACAGTTGTTGTAGCTCCATGAAAGCGTCTTCAGGCTCTGTGGTGTCTTTGAATTCTCTGAAGAAGTCATCCACAAATTCGGTCCAAAAGAGCATGTCAGTTGGATCTAGCTGCACTGGTGCATAGGGAGACGGCGGGTCCCCATTTCTTTTTGCTTCTACCAGGTTCGTTTGATTGACCACCCATTCATGCACTTTCTCTCCTTTGATTAGGTGAGAGCTAGGGCTACTCATTTCATTGGAATAGTCATGGTCGGGTTGTCACTGTTGAGCAGATTCCATAGATTGAAATCCTGGACAAAGTACTTCGTCTTTTTCCTGTCTCCTTTGAAGACTTCAGGAGGGTCTCCTTTAGAGATCCATTGCCCCCATGGGGGCCTGGTGCCAGCTGAGGTGCCAGATTCGCCCCTGGTCCTATAGGAGGTGCTGCTGGTGGTCCCCCTGCTGGAGGGCCTCCTCCAGGTGGACCTCCTCCTGGTACTGGTGGACCTCCGGGTCCGAAGGGGACTCCTCCCCCTCCAGGTGGTCCTCCTGCTCCAGGTGGACCTCCTCCAGGGTTTACTGCGATGATGGGCCCTGCTCTTCCACCTGCTGTCTGGGTGGCAATGGTGGCTGTCTGCGTTGCTGCAATGGTAGCCATTTCGACTGATTCTTCTGGTTCTTCAACGATTGTTGGTTCAATGGGTGAGACGTGTACTGTCTGCTCTAGTTTTTCAGCTAGCTCCAATACTTCTGGTGCTTCTTGCTTTCTGATCTGTAGTCGGAGGGTCTGACTGTTCTGTTTCTCCACTTGATGACTTTTGTATTAATTGGAGCTGGGTCGTCTACTACTGGGTTTCTGGGTTCCCAATGAGTAGTATAAGGATCTGTCCTGGTTCCTAAACCTAAGACCTTATATTCGTCGATGTCTTCGTCCTCTCCTGCGTAGGGACGTCCTTTGTGGTAATCAATGAAGTACCACTGGTCATTGATGTATTCACAAGGAAGGTAGCTTCCTTTGTATCGGACCTCGTATCTGTTAGGCCCTTCCTGGTCTGCCCAACACCAGATGGCAGTTCCTTTGATTCCTGAGGGTAGATCGTCCCTCTCTCTAGCTTTGAACCAACCAAATTTGGTTCCCTTGCTTTGATTTCTGGTTGAACTTTACGCGTATGCTATGTTCTCCTTCGATTTCCAGTTTGTCCACTCGCCACTGCCTTTCCTAGGGAGTCGGGACTTGTCTGCCCTCTTACCACTGTCTATGCCAATGACAGTAGGGGTCTTTACAGAAGTATGCGTGTGTCCAACCGTGCTGCTCGTCGAGAGTCATGTAGTACACCTTCTTGTCGTGGAGAGGTCTGTATAGATTCTCTCCCTTGACTACTTCAGCGTAGGTTGCTGACCGTATGATGACTAGATCCTAGTCTTTAGGCTTCCTGCCTATTTCTAGTTCGCTTTCACAGCGATGTCTGTGATAGAAGCTCAACTTATGTTAAGGCTCCAAAGTGCCTAAATAAGATCAATGGTCGCGTCTATAAATGCGTCCTACCTATGCAGATATGCTTGAGTCAAGCAAGCAATACTCGTGGAGGGGAAGGAGTGTTAGATCCTTCTAGAGTATGACAACAAGATGAGAGGGGCTCTGCAAACGAGGGTAGGAGTCAACTGTTTGGGATTGGCAAACTAAGTCGAGCTTAGGGCTCAACTGTTACAACTGGGGGCTTTATATAGCCTTACAGGGATAAGGTTTGTACTACTGTAGTACTAGTCAGTGCTATAGAAGCAAAACATGGCTCATAGAAGCGAGGTTGCTTCTATGTAAACGATCTCGGTGCTGGAAGCATTAAGTGCTTCCCCAATCAAGGAATCGACGTACGTGGCGGTACAGGAACATCTGGGACAGAAGCAATGCTACTCATTGCTTCTTCAGTACATCTTCTGAAAGATACGATCAACGCGCTCCGAATGTGATATAAAGGAACATAAACGATCAAGATCTGACGCACGCATAATGCAAACGGTGCAGTCCATAGTTCAGGTGTTCCGGCATCTTCCGGACCCCAAACCACTCGGTAACAGGGGGCTTGTGAGAGCTCCAAGAATCTTTTTAAAATACCTAACTGCCTGTCAGGAGATGCATGAAGAAACCCAAGTGATACATACTTTGAAATGGTGCAGGGTGACTGCTGAAAATGCTCTCTGACATGCATTGATGACAGCCCTGTAACAGTGGTGTAAGGTATGTGATCCACTGGCCACAGAATCACATGTGGGAATGTGACATGACACATCCCTTTCATCCATCTCACTCCCCCTTGTCCCATGCTACCACCTTGCATCCATTGTCAAGATCTTGACTGCAATGCCAAGCCCTTGCCACTGACCACATGGACATGCTTGCAAGACATGATTGCATTGCAAGCTGTTCACCACCACCTTGACTGCCTTGCCTGGCCTCAAACTCCCTTTCATCCTCAAACTCCTTTCACCATCTCTTTTCCTTTCATTATATGCTTCCCTTTAGCACTTTTCTCCTGTACATAAAAACCCTAGTTACCTTCTTGACTAAAAAAAAAAAACAATCTCTCTTGTCCACTCTTCCATCTATCTGCCTGAACAAAGAACCTCAGACAACCATGCACATACTAACTTGCTCCTCTTTCCTCCTCCTCTCCTCTCTCTTTCCTTGGGACCAGTCAGCCCCACACTTACTCACTCAAGTGTCCCCCATACACTTCAGTGGTATAGAGGAAGATGGCGATTTGTTCTTCAATTAGGACATGATGTGATGAGGCAACACCAAGGTTTTGGATGGTCTGCTGGAGGGTGTCAAAGACATGTGTATGTACTCCAAGCTCATTCCAAATGTGCTCTGGATGGCCAGTGAGTAGTTCACAAACCCACACAGCCCCATTTAATGCTGATGTGTGATATGGAATACAATGAGGACAGATGGCTTTGATGAGTTGTATATATGCTTCACAGCAAAGCAAGACAAGAGTTGACATACACAAGATGACCACAAGCCATTGGTGTTGCTTTTGCTTCTTTACCAGTCATTGATTGGGAATTGGGGGGGAAATGATGGGATGGACAATGCAATGCTTTGAAAGCATTTTTTTTCCACCAAGTAGACTGAGTCAGCAAAGACCACTGGACATGGGGGCAGTTTTCTTCTCAGTCTGCCCATGACTGCTTGTGATACCATCAATGACAAATTGATTTTTACATACACATGACACATGACAACATGACATTTGAAATCACAATTTGGTTTGCGCTAACATATTACATATGGTACAGTCCTGAACAAAGCCAAGTACCAACTCTGAGTCAACTTCAAGTATGTGGACATCTAACTTCACACATGCATGCAATCATGATAAGTGAATTCGCAAATCTGGTGGGACAAAAGCTCATAATTATTATAAAAAAAACTCATATTAGTCAATCAAGTTATCATGTCCTTTCATCAGGCCTGTGACTTCTGTCACCCCCGAAAAACCCTGAAATCCAAGTTCAAGTTCAAGATTCAAGAATTCTTGGTTGGTAAATGGGGCCTTATAATTTACAATTTTTGCAACATAATGTAGGTTCTAAAATCTTGTCAATACTATTTACTTATTTCATCATTTTGTTACAGGAATCTATTGTAACAAAATCTTAAATGAAATTTCACAAATTGTCTGCTACAAATTTGTATCAAAATAATGAATTTTGTTATTCAAAATGTTACAGTATTGTCATTCACATAAGTTGATTTCCCAGCCAGTGTCATCCCAAGAAAACCCCTCAACATCTGGCTCCTCATCAGCATTGTAGCATGCCACCACAGGCACAGGGAGTTCATGTTGCTATGATCCAAGGGCAGGTGTGAGGAGAGTGGGGCAGTGAGCAAGGCTATATTCAAGGTGTGAGGCTGAAACTTGTTGACTGGATTCCTTTTGGGATTAATTCATTCCATTCAAGATGGTAGCTACTGTAGCAAAAGTAGGGAGATCAAGTAATCAAAGGGACACAAGATGCAAGATGAGATGATGCAAGATAAGTATGACATTGTAATGGAAGGAGAACATGCATAATTACCCCAAATGATCCAAGCTGGGGCTTGATGCCTAATAAGGAATCAGGTGACCCTATCCAACATGGACTGACAGAATGGTGAAAAACTGACTCTGTTACAACATTTTCCTTTTATGTTTACTTCTTACCTTTTGCTATGGACTGCTTTCCCTCATATGTCCCTTTACTTACTGGTCTCATGATCTCTTATGTCTTGTGATCCCTTCTGTGTTATCATGTGATCCATATGTGTCCAGGTAACACTGGATTGCTGTTACTTTCCCTTTGTTTGGTTCTCTTTTCATTTATATCTGCTTCTTAGTTTTGACTGTACTATGCTGCACACTTACTGTACAGCACAGTTACTTGGTTCTGACTCATTTGTGGCCTCATTTTCATGACTCCTACTTATTATGACTCCTACTATACTAGTAGCACAGTCAAAGTGCAGCTATTGCTGTGCTTCTCCTGTATATATAAAGCTCAGTGCTTTGAGACCAAAGCCCTAAGCTTGGTCTCTTGTAGAATCCAACCTACTCTTGTCCAACATATTTGCCTGCAACCCACTTCACTCCTAATCCTCAAACCACATCCACCTCTCCATTTCATCAACTCTTCACACACACTGTCTACCATCTACTCTACCTATCCCTTCCTCCCCTAAGAGTCTCTCTTCACTCTAATGAGAAGAGCTCTCCTCCTTTAAGACCTACCTTCCTCTACTCTCTCTACACATGTTCAAGGTCTCTGACAGACTTGAACACATATAGCTAGTGGAACAGGCCCTAGTCTATCTTATTACAACTTACCCTAGCTTCTCAACAGACCAAGTCATACTAGGAAGGGTCTATTGGCCATAACCTGTTTAGCATAAAACACTTTGATGGCTGCAGGGATCCTTATTCTTTACAACAGGAATTGGCCCATTCTTTGAACACATTGCTATTGTCCAACTTGCTTCAGGCTTGAGAACTGATATAGCTAGTTACCGTGACAGACTCTCCAAGGCATCTGTTGATTAACAGCTCAGTACCTACTTCAATAACTTACCTACATCATCTGAGTGGAATTAGTTTTGATACTGCGATGTCACATGAATTTAAGTTGAACTTGGTATGATTTGGCACATCCAAGTTGACTGTGTTCAATGTCAGCAAAGATGGCACTCTCTGCACTTGTCATATTTTTTTCTTTCACTTTTCTCACTTTTCTCACTTTTACTTTTCACAGTGCTAACTTTGTCTTTCAGGTCTAAGTCATGCAGTGCACATGTATGGGGCCATTCGCATGTCCACGAAGGGCCATTCTCCCTGCTTCCAAATCCCTTGCATATCCCTGTCCAGTGATGATGGTTTTTGTTTGGCACCACACCCAGTGAGCTTCCTTTTCCTTTTTTCTGGTTTCTTTTGTTTATTTAGCTAGGGCATGCAACCTGTTTCTTTCCCCTGCCCCAGAGACCATGCCAGATCTGCACCATTGACAAGCAGCGGTTTTCATGCAGACCACCCAGACTTGCATGTTTGTCCCATATAACTTCTCTTCTCTCTCCCTCTGTCTTCATCTCCCCCTCCCCAGTTCCCACAGGACCAACAACCCTGTCTCAATCCACAAACTCTTCAAATGGGTTCTGTCTGTGACACACAAGTTCCTTCAAATATCACTGGCCTGTTTTTCTGTGTGTGCATGTGCATTTTCCTTTCATTTTCCCCTTTCTTTCCTCTTTTTTTTTTTTCTGTTTCCATTGGGGTTTTTCTAATCCACTCTATATTCAATTACCTGATAGCATGCAACACAATTTTCATGCATTAAGCTCTGCATTGCATTGTTGTTCATTTATTTCATTTTCATTGCCTTCTCTCCCTTGTGTGCGATTTTTGCATGTTGCAGTGCCCAGGTGCATTTTTCCTCTTTGTGTTTATGAGCTCTCTCTTATACCCTGCCCTCTCCTCAAGTGCAACAAGCTCCCTCCAGACATGATCATACAATCCTCACACTTGATACCCAGATGACAAGAGGGGCATGTTTTCCTGCATTAAACTGTGTCCATGTGTGTGCTTTTTTTTCATTCATTTTCATGTGAGTTCTCACTCAGATGTCATTGTGAGACCAGGGACACAAACACTTGTTCCAGCATGGGTGGCAACTCTAGGCCAAGACCATGAGAACAACAACACCCAATCTCCATGAAGTTTTTGTTGCGCACTGTTCTTTTTTTTCTTCATCTTGCTTCACTCACAATTTCTAACTTCTCACAGTGACAGCCTGGCCAGGACCACAGCAATGATACTGCCATCAAGCTGGGCCTCAAGTGACAAGTCACTTGAATGCTCCTGCAATCAGGGATTTTTGCACTTAACCAGCATGCATTTTCATTTTCATTTTCATGCATTCTTTCATTCTCTTTTCCCTCTTCCTTCCCTCAGTGCAACAGCCCATCATCCCATTTCACAAGCCTCTCTTCAAGGTGACATGGATTGGCCTGGATGTGGTGATGATGCTGCCCCCTCCCCTCCTGCCCCACCTTCTGCCATGCACAACATGTGTGTGTTTCCCTTTGTTGTTCCCCTAGGTTTTCTGTCTTTTTTCTACTTTTGTTTTCATCTCAAGCAGTGGTGGCAACAACAATGTCACTGTCACAGTGGCAACCACAATGCTGTGGCCATGACCATGACTGTGACCATGGAATGGCACAAGCAGCCACCATGAGTTTCCTATGCACACTCATTCTCATGTGTTGACCAGGTGGACAGTGGTAGGGTGTGGTGATGGTTGATGGAATGGCAGTGGAGGTGATGGTGACTCTTGTAGAGCAGGGATTTTTGCTATGGGCTATCAGATGGAACCAGGGGATAGAAGAAGCATGGGTAGCATTGTCATCACATTGCATTGGATAACATCAAATTTTTCTGACCCAAATAGGTGTGAAATGGTCATACATCAATAGTCAGATAGCATCAGATAACAATGATATTTGTGCAACTGGTTGGCTTGGTGTGACATTATCCAATTACATTTGGGCTGGCCTCATCACATCAATCTACATCACCTGGCATCTTGATGGCCTGGGCTTTTCAACAAAGCCATCACCATCATGAAGCCATCACTTTGGCCCGGCCTATTTCGGCCCGGCTTGGCCCGGCTCACGGCCTGAGGCCGGGCCGGGCACATTATCACCACTAGTGTTCCGTAGGAGCGAAGTCCGCTGCAGCTCCGCCCTATCATTGTAGCCCCAACGGGGGTCCCCCCTGTTCGGAGATGAATCTGCTCTTCTGGATGGAGTAAATTGAAGGGATTGCACACCTAACAGAGATCGAAGGAAGTGGAGCGACATTAGTTGGCATGCTCTGATCGTGGCCGGCCTGAGTGTTACTGTGACCGTCGTTGGCCTGAGTGTTCCTGTGATCGTCGTTGGGTTTAGTGCTGACTCAGCGAATACCACCTACCTGAGGAGCTCATCCCGCTGCCGCTCCGCCCTCTCATTGTGGCCCCAACGGGGGTCCCCCCTGTTTGGAGACGAATCTGTTCTTCTGGACGGAGTAAATTGAAGGGATTGCACACCTGTTAGAGCTCGAAGGAAGCGAGAAGGATGGAGCGACGCCAACGGCGAGGCAGACAAAGGCAAGAACGGCGGAAATATGCATCGTTATTATTATGAGTGGGATCGTCGTCGATTGAAATTGACAGCGGAAGTCGGTGGTGGAGAAATTGTTAGAAAGACTCTTGGTAACCAGTACCTTGATTAAAAGTGAAAGTCGTGGAAAGGTGGTGCTTTGGTAACCGGTACCAAGTATGAGATGCGAGCACTGCTGGAGGACATTGGGACTGCGGGCTTTGGCTCTTATACTCGGTGAGCGGGTTCTTGTTGATGGGCCAATAGTTTGATGGCCAACAGCGAATCTTCAATCAGGATCAGAACCATGACCTGTGTTTAGTGATGTCCCAAGGGGGCTCAGGGTGTTGTGATTCCCGAGCGCGAGTGAGCTCGATCGCGAGCGCATGAGGCCGAGTGAGTGATCCTCTCAAACTGACCTTCCTCCTGTTGGAGCTATGGAATAAGGGCTCAGTCTTGTGTGTAAAAGACTGTATTCAGGTTAGTATGCTAACCTATGGAATAAGGGCTATGTACAGTATTAGCTATAAAGGAATGTAAAGGAAGGTGTAGTACTGACCTCAGTCTTGTGTGTAAAAGACTGAGGGAAAACGAACGATAACTAAATTCGAATTATTTACACGTACGGTCCGGGTTGTCCGTTCGCGCGGCACTTAGCGGCTGCACGTCCAACACCTCCCCCCTTCTCCCCCCAAACTCATATTTCCGTGAAAAGAAATTCTTACAAATCTTATGCACATAACATGTTGAGTGTGAATAAGTATTAAAAATAATGGAGAAGCCTAGAAGCCTTCAAGGGAGCTGACTAGATGACTAGACTTACCAACAGGGCCTTTCAGTAGTTACAGCAATAGATGAGCCAGAGGGTGGTTGCATGTGAGGTGATTGGTGATGTTGCTGATGGAGTTTCCAAAGCCAATGTGTGGGATGCCACATTTTGGGTTCACTCCTATGGGGGCAGATGTTGTGTTATTTGTGGTGTCTCCGGGGGCACATGAGTACATCAGGAAAAACCGGTCCAGTCTGTAGACACCACTTAATTCTGTAGACACCATAGACATCATAGCACAACAACATACTATGTAGTGCTCTATAGCATCATAGTAAGTCTATATTGCTCAATGTAGTTCCAGTAGTTGATGACTATACTTGTTGTAATCTACCCCTCTTTTGGTTCATCACTAACTCTGATTGTTTTACCTTACTATTGTTCTCTACTCCCACCCTTGTCACCTTGACTACTGTTTCATCCCTTGATGTTGATTGACAGCTGTCACTCTACCGTCTTGTGTTTCACTGATTGATTGATCCCCTTTTGCCATTGGCTTGCCTTTTTATCTATTGTTCTGCATATAGTACTGTACAGCCTCGCTACATACAGTATTTAAGCACCTGTAAAAGCTGGGGAATGCCCCAAGCTTAGGCCCCTTTTACCAACCAAGAATTCTTGAATCTTGAACTTGAACTTGGATTTTGGGATTTTCCAGGAGTGACAAGAGTGACAGGAGTGATGTAAGTGATATGATGTATATAATAAATTAATATGCATTTTTTTATGTTGTCATTTGCATATTTGCATATATGGGGTTACACATGATGTGTCAGTGTCAAACTCGGAGTCGAGCAGTCCGACTCAAGCTCAACATCTGGGTGCTTGCAGCCCCATTTTCACCAGAGCTGCACATACAAAATTTGCACAAAGATGTGCACCCACACATTGGTGACACATATGCTGCCTTAATGATATGCTTGCAATACCCCACTTGGAAGGAGTGGAAGGAAGGGTTAGAAAAAATATTTTACATATCACATGTAAACCCAACACATGAATGCAAATCACACCAAAAAATAACTCATATTTGAAATTGACTCATATTAGTTTATTATGTCACTTACATCACACCTGTCATTCCCGTCACTCCTGGAAAATCCCAAAATCCAAGTTCAAGTTCAAGATTCAAAATTTCTCGGTTGGTAAAAGGGGCCTTAGCTTTGTCCCATTCCCTGTCACATCCTTTGCCCTGTATACTCTCTCAATCACAACTCACTTGTGCTGGCCTATACTCTGCTTGACCTGAGCACACCTCAAGGAACCCTTGTGTTCCTTTTCCTCCTCTGCCTCTCTCTCATCGTCCTCCTCTTCTGTGAAACCAGAAGATCAACTCTGTCTGCAGGCTGAGTCATTGTCTGTCATGAACCATTCCCCAGAGAGGGCCCTTGAAGGACCCTTCCTTATGAGAGGAAACCCAGCCTCTATGGTGTCACCCTGTTCACATGAACAAAAGGGGTGAGTAGAGGTGTCCACAATATCATGTGCACATTGTCGCACAAGTGACTCTGGGCACAATTGACATACAACAAGCCCCACTTAATGGCAACCCTTTTAGCAATGAAGGACAGTATTATAGCCTCCCTAAGAACCCTTTAGGACGACTCTAAGTGCTCTACAATAGGCACTAACACAATACTAAAGACCCTACAACACGTTATTAGACTAACTCTAATAACTATAGAACGAACTATAAAGCAATACTAAGGACCTTGATCGAAGTATTAGGGTCGACTCTAAGGACCCTAATAGAGCTATATAAGGGGCCTTATAGATAACTCTATTCCCTGAACCAAACTACAAGTCCTCAAATGACCAGCCCTAAACTAACTACAGCAAATGAATCAGCTGCTTTGCATGTGTACTAAAACAGTGAACACATGGACAGTAAAGGCTCTTACTCATCAATAGAAGCCTTCTTACTCAGCAGCTTACTGAGCATGACTGAGCATGCTCAGTAAGTGTACTCTGACTTCTTACTCATCCATCTATTGTGCTTGATAACAAGGTTATGACTTGTTCCCTATTTAGCAGTTCTCTTTGTTAGGATTCTTGTGTTCTTCGCTCTCATCTGCTTACCTATGCTTTGCTGACTCCTTTCTGTTTAATCATATGTGCTTATTCATCTGGCTTAGTGATTGCTTACTGATCCGCTTACTCACTGATCAGTAATGGCTTACTCACTACTTACTAAGTTGATGACAGATACTAGGAAAGAATGACTCACGCGTGAGTCATTTCTGACATTCTGGAATTACGCTTTACGTATTTGGATACTACTGGTTCTCAGCTATGTGCATCCCAAGTGTCATACGAATCGGATCAGTAGTTGTTGAGATATCATATAAATAGTCTGTGGTACTAAGAAGTCGAGCCTTATGCTCAACTTACTTTGTAACAAGAAACAATCAGCTTGTCAAATCTCTAAACAACTTATAGTGACAACTCTCTAAGTAAAAGAGGCCCCTCTCTTCTCTTACATCTGTTCTTCCTGAGATAATATCAAAGGGTTCGAAGTCTAGTGCTTGAACTAAATCAAGCAACTCTTTCACTAAAAGAGTCGGTAATAAGATCAGTCCGATCTTAACACACTTGTAGTATATAAGCGCTCAATAAAGTAGCAGACAGTCTTCAGACTGTCCATTTGTTTACAGCACTCTCTATCCCTGGGATACTCCTTTAAGGACCATCCCCTTGTGACCATTCTGGCTTCTTCCCTGCATACCTGCTTGACACTACCAGTAACTATACCTCTTTGGTATTTGGTACTGCTTTGGACTCTACTTCTTGCCCACACCATCTCAGACGTCTTTTGACTCATCTTCGAGCTTACTCCTCGCTCTTGAACTGGATAGTTCAACAGTGAGTCTTGACATTGTCTGACTTATTGCCGTTTTCAGCGCACTTGGCGGAGTTTGAATTCCACCCAAATCGGCGCAGAAAACCCTCTCAAACGTGCGGGGCGAATATCTCCCTCAAAACACCTTCAATTCACATAAAACTTATTGTCCCTGAATCGCCTGAATGAGGGCTAGGCAGCCCCATTGTTTTCATGAGATTTGAGTGAGAATTGGTGGAGCTGGTCTCAAGCCACCTTCACATATGTATTAGATGAATTACAACTCAAAATCACGGTCTATATCTATTATTTTTCCCTCATGTTGTACCCATGGGCTGTCTTGAGGCAGCCCCATAGTGTTTTTGACTCAAGCGTTGTGGTGTGCAACATCGTTTCCCTCATATCGTGTGACAGTAGCACGGTCGTGTGCCGGGAAGGAGCCCCCCCAGGAAGTGCACACCTGAGCCCATGGGGCGGTGAAGTGTGTCCAAGAATGCAGAATGACTTCATAAGACTGAAGCTCCAAAGAGGAGGAGCACCTAGCGGGAACGCGAGAACGCGTTTGTTCATTCAACTGCACTCAGGTTCACACAGATGATAAGGGAACAACAGGGCAACTTTATTCAACATGGTAGCAGATACAGGTTAGAACTAAGGCTAAGGGACAGGAAAAGCACAAAAGACAGTCATATGAAAGGAAATCTAGACGTGAGAAGGGGACCGAAGCTGGACGACGCAAGGTATCGAGTCGTGGTCTCCAGCGGCTGTGGTAGTGGCGTGTGGCAATTTGTGAAGGATGGCCGAGGCCAGGTGTGGTGACAAGGGGTGTGGTCGAGTCACGACGCGAGGAGGGGGAGACAATGCAAAGGAGAGGCTGGAGGGGGGATAGGGAGAGTGCTGGTGGGTGGTTGCTTGGGCGCTGATGGCGCTGCCGAACGCGATTGCGGGTGGGACGATTGGAGAACTTGGATGGCAGATGCGAGGGAGAGGAGCGAGGGGGCGTGGAAGTAGAAAGGGAGAGGGAAGACGGTGGCAGGCTGGGAAATGGACGCATAGGCGGTGTGCAGATCTCTGACTAACAAAATGAGAGTCTAGTAAAAAAGGGGAGAAAAGCATACCAAAATGTACAGTAGCAACACCATCCGATGGCAACGAAGACGGCGGCGTGGTACGGGGCTCTTCGGCTGTGCATTGGGACTCGTCAGTGCATGGTGAAGGCAGGGGCGTTGAGGGTGAGGGCGTGCGGTGGTTGATGGGGGCGAGGGTGGCGTGCTGGCGGCGATGATGATGATGATGTGAGGATGAAGAGGAGATGGCACGAAAGGAATACGCACATATGTACTCTTGTATGCGATTCGTGGCCAGCCATATAGCTGTGTGGGTGAGTCGACATCGAGGCTGTGCGCCTTTGCAACAATTTTGCATGTCTTGTGGTCCGTGCATTTGTGCTGTAGTGAGTTCCCAGGCTTCTGCATTTACATAGGCATAGGACTCTTCCTCCCCATCCTCATCAATAGCAGGAAGGGATGTCTTGGAAGCCTGAGCTCGTGGTTGTGATTGCTTCGGTCAAGTGGGAGTGCCTGAGCTGTCACTTTCATTTCCACCAGTTTTTTTTCGGGCAGCCTTCCTTTGGCCAGTAGTATGTGTCGGTGCAGGCCGGTGTTTTGAAGCACGTTGCTTCAAGCCCATGAGGGTTTAGAGGGTTGAAATGGAAGGGTAGAGCAAGGTATGGTGAGCAGCTCTGGGAAGGGAAGAACGCCCTGTCATCGTCCCTGGAGTAGGAGTGGACAGGTGGACGGTTGATGAATAAGCCACACGACTCTTTATGCACTGTCTCGTCCGTCGCCTTGTCCGTTGCCACAGTAGCTATAGCCTCAGTCGTGCCAGCCACCAACTTCGCATCAGTCTCCGTCTTAGCCTCGCCCATACTCGTCAGTTCAGCCCAGTCCATCATAGCACCAGCATCGCCAGCCGCCGCCGTCTCCACCCTGCCCTCAGCCTCAGCCTTCTCAGTCTCAGCCGCTGCCACCGCGCCCCTAGTTTTGCCAGCCGTCTCCATCACCCCAGCTTCAGATCAGTCAACCACCGCCACCGCGCTCTTAGCCTTGCCAGCCACCTTAGTCTTGTCAGCCGCCGCCGTAGCCTCAGCCTCAGCCACCGACGTCTTAGCGCCACACGCCGCCGCCTCCACCACCGTCTCACAAAGCCACCGCCACCACGCCCTTGTCAGCCACAGCCGCCATTGCCCCTGCGTTGCCGTCAGTCGTTGCCTCCGCCCCGTCCGCCTCCACCGTCGCACCAGCTCAGTCCGCCGCCACCTTCTCAGTCTAAGCCTCAGTCTTCTCAGTCACAGCCGCTGCTTTAGTAGTTTTGCGCGACACCAGCACCGCTGCACTGTCGCAACCCCTCGCCACCAGCACCACCCCAGAAGACCAAGAAGGCCTTGGCCATGAACTTAGCCACAACACGCCACAACAGCAGCAGAAGCCGCCACCATGCCACCGCCGCCGCCGCAGGAGAAGCAGTCACCGATGCCAACAGCACACCGCATGCCGCCTCCCACATCGCCTCCCCATCCATTTGCGCGCTCTCGCCCACGTCTGCTGCCAACACCTGCAGTGGAGACGACCCCGCCACTGCCGCCGCAAGACGACAGATCCCACCCCCACGCAAGCCACCCCACGCATCCTCTTTCTCGAGTCCTCGCCACCTACGTCTCTATCTACGAACTCACGCTCACTGCCTACGCCTTCGCTCCTTGTCCACGCCTGCTGCCACCACCTGCAATGGAGACGACTCCTGTATATAAAAACACCCTAGCTACTCTGTAGTAGAAAGAGTTCAGAATAGGACCCCTCTTTGCAACCCCACTCCTCTCTGTCTGTGAAAAACAAGAAGGATGGTCAGAATCGAGAGGCGAGAGGGGTGATGAGTGGCTGGCTGCGACTCCAATCGCACTGGAAATAATGTTGCACACCACAACACTTGAGTCAAAAACACTATGGGGCTGCCTCAAGACAGCCCATGGGTACAACATGAGGGAAAAATATAGATATAGACCATGATTTTGAGTTGTAATTCATCTAATACACATGTGGAGGTGGCTTGAGTCCAGCTCCACCAATTCTCACTCAAATCTCATGAAACAATGGGGCTGCCTAGCCCTCATTCAGGCAATTCAGGGACAATAAGTTTTATGTGAATTGAAGGTGTTTTGAGGGAGATATTCGCCCCGCATGTTTGAGGGGGTTTCTGCGCTGATTTGGGTGGAATTCAAGCTCCGCCAAGTGTGCTGAAAACGGCAATAACCTTGAGATGCTAAACCCTTGATCTGGTCTCTTTGAGCTGGCCCCATTGAACCCTTGAACCAAGTCACAGGGACTTGGCCCCACTGAACCCTGAGCTAATGCTCCAATGGCCATGATGCTGTAACAATACTTATGTAGGTACAGTAGATACAACTGAGTCTACATATCACTATGTAGGATGACCAAAAATATGGTTGACTATGTAGATAATTGGTTTATTACATTGCTCTATGGAGTCAATCATTTTGTTACATTGCTCTATGGAGACACTTGGTTTGCTACATTGCTCTATGGAGACAGTTGGTTTTTATATGACACTATGGATCTTACTGATCAATGAACACATGAACACTGCTGGTCTGAGGGAACTTGAAGCATGCAATGTAACT
Organism: Russula earlei; assembly: GCA_025769875.1. Classification (NCBI taxonomy): domain Eukaryota; kingdom Fungi; phylum Basidiomycota; class Agaricomycetes; order Russulales; family Russulaceae; genus Russula; species Russula earlei. The sequence continues at coordinate 4,585 of JAGFNK010000822.1, read as the reverse complement.
AGCCATATCCACATTTCTATGAACTCATGGGCTACTCATCCATCATTCTCCTCATACATCTGAAACATATTTCAATCTAGGTGCCTCCCAAGATAATACTTTGGGATGGCTTGTATATGGTGACCTTCTCTTGTCCACCATGAGGGAACTTGGTTTGAGCTAAATTGTGGGATTAAGACGCAACTTCACCATATTCATTTCATGCTGATGACTTCCAAATATGGCATGTGGTTTCGAGTTGACAGGACGACTTGATGCATATGTGTTGTGGGATCCACATTGGTGCATGGACAAAACCAATGAATGTAAGCCAATGGATGAGGGAAAGCCCCTAGGTGCTTGGGGAGTTTGAAATAACCTGAACCTGTGCCAAGCAAAGCCCTTCATTTACAATAAATGATCATGATTCTGTTGCAAATATGAGATGTACCTTGAAACCCCTTAGATGTCTGAGGCCTATTTCCACTTTCAGTGACAAGAATTGTATCAAATTTCGATCCTGTCATGAACCATTCTCCGGAGAGGGCCCTTGAAGGACCCTTCCTTATAGGAGGAAACCCAGCTCTATGGTGTCACCCTGTTCATACGAGCAAAAGGGGTGAGTAGAGGTGTCCACAATATTGTGCACGCATTGTTGCGTGAGTGATTCTCGGCACAATCGACATACAGCAAGCCCCACTTAATGGCAACCCTTTTAGCAATGAAGGACAGTATTATAGCCTCCCTAAGAACCCTTTAGGACGACTCTAGGTGCTCTACAATAGGTACTAACCTAGTATCAAAGACCCTACAATGCGTTATTAGACCAACTCTAATAACTATAGAACAAACTATAAGGCAATACTAAGGACCTTAATAGAAGTATTAGGGTTGACTCTAAGGACCCTAATAGAACTATATAAGGGCCTTATAAGATACACTATTCCCTAACCAAACTACAAGTCCTCAAATGACCAGCCCTAAACTAACTAACAGAAAATGAATCGGGTGCTCACACATGCACTAGAACAGTAAACATGTGGGACAATGAAAAGCTCTTACTCATCAGGAGAAGCCTTCTTACTCAGCAGCTTACTGAGCATGACTGAGCATGCTCAGTAAGCACACTCCTGTTATGAACCAAGGCCAAGTCCTGGTCGTGGATTGTCCTATTTCACTCAAGAGAGACCTCTCTCACTTTGCATTGCCAACTCCCTTCCATTTTCTGGGCTATCCCTCCTGTGGTACAAGATATTGCTATTGCAAAGGCACTATAACACGACCAGGCACCCGTTTCCTAATCAGGTAATCATCGCGTGGCAGCCACATGGCCACCCAGCCATCATGGACCCGAAACAGCGGCACAAACTCTTAGAAACTGTTGCATAAATCATCTGACGTCATCAAGACTCCAATGACATCATGGCTGACTGAGCAACTCCACAGTGACCTCATAGGCTCACTAAGCACTCCACAGTGACATCATAATGATGTCATCGCTCCACAATGATCAGTAATGTGCCTCAGTAAGCCTGAAACTTGACACAAGCAAGTTTATGCCTCTGTAGTCCTATTGGATGGTACCAAAGAGTCTAGAATAGTCCCAGTTCTTTGTAATCGACCCTGTACACTGTATATAAGCCCCAATGAAGCATGGCAGTCGTCAGACTGTCCATTTGTGATACTCTCATCTTCCTGGGTACTCCCCTGCGACTGCTCAGTCTAAAGTCCTCCCTCGTCCTCAAGGTACTCTTCAACGACTGCCTTGTTTAAAGCCCCTCGCTGCACTGGCCTCTACTCTTCACCTCTGCCTCTTGCAACACATACCAGTCCCCATCTGGTATCTTCTAGTCATTTGGCTTGTCCTCCTGTTCAATGCTATTTACGCCACATACCGTCTGTTCCGACCCTTGCCCACCTGCTCCTGAGTCCTTAGTGATCAGCAGTACGTGTCTTGACAACTCCGACTTCTTACTCATCACTCTATTGTGCTTGATAACAAGGTTATGACTTGTCCCTATTCAGCAGTTCTCTTGTAGTATATAAGCGCTCAATAAAGTAGTGGACAGTCCTCAGACTGTCCATTTGTTTACAGCACTCTCCATCCCTGGGATACTCCTTTAAAGGACCATCCCCTTGTGACTATTCTGGCCTCCTCTCTGCATGACTGCTCGACTCTCACAGTAACGATACCTCTCTGGTATTTGTTACTCCTCTGGACTCTGCTTCTAGACATCTATTGACTCGTCTCTGAACTAACCCCTCGCTCTTGAACTGGATTGTTCAACAGTGAGTCTTGACAGATCCCAAATGTTGTCCATGGCCACTGTTAGGGCACTTGGGAAATGCATTGACACGGTATGATTCTATGTCCGAATCCATTGTTGCTGACCAGTTGATATAAATCAGTTTGTAGATATTGAACTGGTCATAGACATTTGGCATGGTGAATTGACCAGGTATATCAATCTTCTGTAGGAAATCCTGCAATGTGTTGACAAAGTCTGGGGTGTTGTATTCCATTGCCAGAGTCCAAACTGAGATGTAGTGGGGTTGTTTCTTGGCAATCAAATATGTAATGAAACATGCCATCATATTTGTAGATTCTGACTCTGGGGAAGATGTTTTAAGGGACCATGCTAATAATTGTTATTGATAAACATAGCTTCCTGGCATTGAATCCACCAAGCCATTTGCATAATGTAATCACAATGATTGGAGGCCTTAAAGGCACACTTGGCATAATCTATGTGAAGGTGTTCTGAGCTTTCCATGTTGAAACCGTCAGCTGAGCCCAAACACTTAATTCCAGCCACATAATGCTGCATTGAGTGGACTTCGGAATATTGAAGTGCTCGCACACTCCAAGGTCAATCAATACATGTTGTGTGAATGGAACACCTCCAAGGCCTGTTCTATGCACAGAAGAGTTTTTGTCATATGCCCTCAGTATCCTGCATATGTGAAGTCCAACAATGCTTGGGCTACAAGTACCACCTGGGGATCCATGCCACCAGAAATAACACCCCAATAGACTCATGACATGTTGTGATACTCACACCCCAGTCCATTTTGACACATTAGAAACACTGTGCTTGAAGTGTTTGAGTCCTGAGTACACCAGCAGAGCTTCAAAGCATTCATCCAAATGTTTAGCACATAACTGAGTGCACCATTCCAAAAGGGGACAAAATACACCTAAAAAGAGTTGATGGAGGATATCAGGGGAAATGCACATAAAGATGTCTGTATGGGGCATGCCAGCCCAAAATGGTGAGAAGACCTTGCACAAGCCCCATTCTGAGAACTCAGGAGGGTGATGGCCATTAGCCTCAAGATGTAAGACCTGTTCCATGTGCAACAGGGCCCATAATGGGAATAGAAATCCATCACCTTGGGACTTGGCAGGCATGGTACAGATCGGGCATTGATTCTCCTTGCAGCATGCAACCAGGCATTGCTCTGGATGATTGCCCACATATGGTGCAAGGATGGGAGAGATCCAGCAGATGACACCTGTCAAGACTCACTGTTGAACTATCCAGTTCAAGAGCGAGGGGTCAGTTCGAAGACGAGTTGATAGACGTCCAAGATGGCATGGGCGAGAAGTAGGGTCCAGAGCAGTAACAATACCAAAGAGGTATGGTTACTGGGAAGGTTGAACAGGTACACAGGGAAGAAGCCAGGATAGTCACAAGGGACAGTCCTTTAGAGGAGTATCCCAGGGATGGAGAGTGCCGTAAACTAATGGACAGTCTGAGGACTGTCTGCTACTTTATTGAGCGCTTATATACTACAAGAGAACTGCTAAATAGGGAACAAGTCATAACCTTGTTTATCAAGCACAATAGAGTGATGAGCAAGAAGTCGGAGTACACTTACTGAGCATGCTCAGTCATGCTCAGTAAGCTGCTGAGTAAGAAGGCTTCTCTTGATGAGTAAGAGTTCCCCTTGTCCACGTGTTTACTATTTTAGTGCACGTGCAAGCACCTGATTCATTTCCTGTTAGTTAGTTTAGGGCTGGTCATTTGAGGACTTGTAGTTTGGGTTAGGGAATAGTGTTATCTTATAAGGCCCTTATATAGTTCTATTAGGGTCCCTAGAGTCGACCCTAATACTTCTATTAAGGTCCTTAGTATTGCCTTATGGTCCGTTCTATAGTTATTAGAGTTGGTCTGATAACGCGTTGTAGGGCCTTCGCTACTAGGTTAGTGCCTATAGTAGAGCTCCTAGGGTCGTTCCAAAGGGTCCTTAGGAAGGCCCTAATACTGTCTTTTGTTGCTAGAAGGGTTGCCTTTAAGTGGGGCTTGCTGTATGTTGATTGTGCTGAGAATCGCTCGCGCAACAATGCGCGCGTATTGTGGACACCTCTACTGTTAAGATTCTCTTGATTCTCGAACTGTCATCTGTTTCCGCTGACTTGTCTGTGATTACTCATGTGTTCGCTTATCAATCTGGCTTAGTGATTGCTTACTGATCTGCTTACTGATTGCTTACTGATTGCTTACTGAGCTGCTTACTGATTGCTTACTGATTGCTTACTGAGCTGCTTACTGATTGCTTACTGATTGCTTACTGATACTAGAAAGAATGACTCACGCGTGAG
>JAGFNK010000821.1:0-20854 GCA_025769875.1 Russula earlei | reverse complement strand
AAGTTCCTCAAATTCAGGGAGCAACTAGGACTAACGTTCTACCCCTGAATGTGGGAAAATGCTCACGGCATCTACCAATGCACTAAGCAAGGGGGAGTGTTGAACCGGAACCCGAATGGATCAAAGAAGGTGAAGACCTTCATACAAGTTCAAGATCCGCTCATAGATGTTCGTCTTAGACAGAACTTTAGTATATGCGCTTATGGCAATAGGGTACACATACTACGCTATCTATCACAAGATGCAGCCTTATGCTGTGTCTAGAATGTTTCCACATCACACGTCACTGAATGTGCGATATAGTGGACACCTGTAGTCACCTCTTTCAGACTTAAAAACAGCCCTGGGTCATAGAGGTATAAATACCATACATGTAGACAAGTATACACATCGCTCTACACCCCAAATCAGTTGAGCACTTAGCACAACCTCTAAGGTGGGTTGCTTGGCCTGTTAGCTGCACTCTATGCTGCGCAACACTTTGGAGCCTTAACAATGCACTCCTGATCATGTCAGCTTTGAGGGTGGATCCCTCTGCACAGGAGTTGGTAACTGGGTATTGGAGGGCACCTTTGTGGCCTGGATGAGGCCTTGCAGTAATGACAACAACTTGGTCATTCCAGCAAGGGTAGAGATAAATGTTGTATGATGTCATGGTGGTGATGCATTAAGGGGAGCAAGGAGTTGTTCATAATACTCAGATTTCTAGTTCATCATAAGAAGTGGGCACAGGAAACATGTGACCATAATACACCTTATCTGAAACTGGTTTGTTCTCTCACCTTTGTTGAAGACTTGAATTGTTAAAGACTCATATTGGGTCACAGCAGAAATTTGGCATCTTCCAAGCTCCACAAGAAGTTGTCAAGATATAGTTTCCAGAGATGGGGAGTGCTTGATCATAGTGGGGAGGAGTTTGTGCACCAACATATTGAAAGTCAAAGAGGTTGCTCCAGCAACCTAGCAAATCCTAGTGGTGGATTTTCCATAGCCTGAGAATCATCAAGTTTAGAAAGGCCACCACATAAGACTCCAGAGGTCTGTCATGATTATTAGAAGTAGAAGATTGATTTGCTCATTGGTCAATCGACCAATGACTAGAACTTTGAGTTGCTCCTGACAAATCGTCACCCGTCATGTGACAAATCCGCGTGAGAGGACTCTTGCATGCAGCTCAGCTGCTAGGAACACAGAAACGATTGTAGTTGTTTGTAGATAAGGTAGGTCTAACTTACCTCGCACGCCCCTGACCCCAAACAAACAACGCACAAATCAAATTGATAACAATTTCTCACACCTACGTGCCGTGCCGCCTCATCGAGGACTTCCTCACCGCCACAAGCCCGCCCTGTCGAACTTTGAAGTGATACTGATACGGGTCAACAGGCATTAGTCGATTATAAGCTCCTCCTGCCGGATCCGGATGCCACTCGCAAGAAACCAAAAACTCGTTCTCGAGCAGCCGAAATGAACACTTTTTTTTTTTTTTTTTTTTTTTTTTTGGGGGGGGGGATGGAGAAGCCCAACTGCGATGCTGGTGCTACTGGGTACCGTACCCTAGTCCGGGGATGCCCTGACGCGGCCAGGCCAGGGGGACCGGGGTCTCGAACACCTCGAACGGTGATGGGCTTTGTTATGGACGAATGTGGCATTTCCGCTCGGGGCGCGGGGCGCCGAGTGGCGAAGGGGGCGGGCGGGGTGGAGATCGTCTCGGGACAAGTACTCGGGGAGGGGCGAAAAATGGAACTTTAATTTCGTTCGACGGGCGGGCTCGCGTTCCCGTTGCAGTCCGAGTTTTCTATCCTATCATCATGACAGATCGCAAAGCGTCGTGACAACGATACGATCCTTCGCGCGCGGGCGCGAGCCAGGAAGGGGCGCGCAACCACCGAGAGGAAGAAGAGCCGGCGTGGCGCATTTACACACTCGGGTGGGGGAGATGGCCACGGGCGTGCCCAGCGGTGGCACTTGCTGGGCAACGGTAGCAACGCGTCAAAATGATTGTAACCTCTGACGGTTGCCCGTTGTCTATGTCGCGGTAGTGTCCGAACAGGTTTTCGATGATACGAAGTGACGCTTCACGTTTGAATACGAATAGAAAGCTCCGCTCCGAGACTTATCAGTGGCAAAATATTCTCTTTAGAGTCTAGACTAGAACTGGACACGACTCGCGGACCTGTGGCCCGATTGGTCTCCCGCACCACCGAGGCGATTCCAGTCTCTGGTCCATGTCCCGTCTCTCACCATCATCAGCCTAACTGACCGCAGTTCGTGTACACTCACTTTCCAGTAAACGCAGAAATTTGAATCCCGAGGATCTCGGGAAAAGAAAAAAAGACTATTGGGGAAATCGTCGTAGTCGTTATACGTAACTGTGTGGGTTAGATTGCCTTTCCACCTGACCCCCCTCCTCCGCTCCTCCGGGGAATGCTGAGAGAATTGGGGTTGCCTTTGCTATCGTTGGAGCGGCAGCGGATCTGCACTCATGTCGCTTGTCGCCATCGACGATTCGGTCGACCTTCCGTCAGTGCCATCAATTTTTTTTTTTTTTCATATTTCATAATTCCTTCCCCCTCTCTCCATCGGGTTAGGTAACCAGCGTCACGTACCCGCGCATCCCCGACTGCGCTACAATACACCTGTGGAACAGGTCTTCTTGAGTTTCATGCTGGCAGTTCGACCAATTGATGTCCTCATAACTCAACATTTTTCAATCTACAATCTAGAGCTCTGAAAGAGCACGCATCACATCCTGATCGTGTGACTAGGGACAGCAAATGTGAGCAAGGGCGAAACCAGGATACACACTCCAAGGGGAATCACCAAATACCAGTCCCCGCTCGGTAAAACCCATTCGGGCATCTCGTCCGAGCCAGGAGGGTCTTGAGGACAGACGAGCACGTAATGAATTGAACCTCGACTTTATCCTGTGTCAGAATCAGTTATCAGCTTCCTCGCTGATGACGACGCAGTGACCCCTGCATTTCGCTTCTTTCGTCGCGGTGACGAGCCTGGTGAGCCAGAACTTGGCTGCGTGTCCGTCGCTTGAGGGTCCGCATGGTTGTTCTCTGAGCAGATACTACCGACGATCTTTTCAATCTTGTCATAGCCCTTCTGCAAACCCCTATGCGTCTTCGAAACGGTCATTTGTAACAGCCAGAGATGCTTAGTGGTCTCATTGTTTTTCATGCATAACGATGAACGCATCGATGAGAGGGAAGTTGGGGGCAGAAGGTCTGTAGTACACTCGGCAAAATGGAAAACTCTTCTTTGACTACCGACCAAGAGGGGGATGACGACTGCGATGACCTGGCCGACTGGAGGACAAACCCGGGAGGATTAAAATGAAACGTCATCCTCTTCAGTGGCTGACCCTTGATCCCGGCTGGCTACGACCTTCCTACGCGTCGGCTCAAACTGCCTGGGATAACCTCACATTCTCTCCCCTTCCTTCCAGTGGAGAACGGTTTACTCATTACTCATGTTATGTTCAAACGACCTGCAGCGTCAGCATAAAACCCTTTGCATTGCGATAGCGCGAAATAGCATGCTAATACTCCTCGTCTCGTCCCACCGGGCAAACGGACGCATGTTAATAGTGTTTACAGGGGATTGGTAATCGTACATATGCATGATGAATGAGGGTATCATAGTACACTTTGTTGTTTGCTGAGAGATAGTGCATTTACAGCTGGCATAAGCGAAGATTATCGTCCCCGTTCGTCATTGAGCAGGTTAGTCGCACTCACTCCGTTAGTCCTCATAGTTTCTGTTCAACATCTCGTTCAACCCCCGCACCACAACCCCCGCACCCGCCTTCACCCTCTCGCGTTCTTCTTCCACGACCCTGGGTAAGATCCGAGTCTCAAACTTGTCGGGGTGCCACCGCTTCAGGTGATCCTTAATCCGATCCTTGGGGCTCTTTGCGTTGGCGTCCGGCGCGTACTTGGAGAGCACGTACGCGCTGATCGCCGAGGCTGTCATCTCCTCCGGCTCGGACGGACGCTTGAACACTGGCCACGCGAAGCTGTTCCACCCGAGGTTGTCGCTGTCCCTGAGCTGTCTCCACTTGTTCTCGTGGTTCTCGTACAGTCTGATGAGCTCCTCTCTAGAGAACACCTTGGCGCTCTTTGCCTGCCGCTCGCTCTCCAGCCGCTCCTGCTCCCGCTTGAACTGCTCCTGCTGCTGTCTGGCGCGCTCTTCCGCGCGCCGCGCCCACTCCGCCTCGTCGAACTTGGCGGCATAGGGAGACGTCCCCGGCGCACCCGGTCTCGCACTCGTTGGTGATGCACGCGGCGTAGTGGAGAATGGAATGGATGGTGGCGAGTGAGAGGTATGCGAACTACCGGTCGAGGTCGGACGACTTGACCACGTCGAACCGGCGGAAGAGCTGAAGGTGGAAGACGCGCTGCTGCGATCGCCAGCGGAGCCGGTCGTGGAGCCCGGTCGATGCGGCGTCCACGAGTCGAACGACGCTCCCATGCTGTTCTGACGCTCGCGTTCCACTGTGCGTTGGTAGTACTGCGCCTCTCGGCGCTGGAACTCTCTCTGTTGTTCCTCTTTGGCGCGCTGTTTTTGCACGTCGTCTTGCTGTTGTTGACGGATCTCGTCACGATGGCGGCTCTGCTCTACCGCCTTGCGGCGTTGTTCTTCGAATAGCCTGAGTCGCTCCTCTTCGGCGGCGCGCCGCTGCTCCTCCAGGAGTCGATTTGCCTCAATTTCCTGAGCTTCGAATTGGAGGCGCTCTCGTTCGAGAACAGCTTCGCGATCGAGGCGTGACTGCTCTTGTCGGCTCAGCTCTTCGTCGAGACGAATCTGCTCCTCTCGTTCCCGTTGGAACCTTTCCTCCTCGAGTCGGCGCTCCTCGAGGCGCCGCTGCTCATCCAGACGTCGTTGCTCCTCTCGTTTCCGTTGGAGCCTTTCCTCCTCGAGTCGGCTCTCCTCGAGGCGCCGCTGTTCATCCAGACGTTGTTGCTCCTCTCGTTCCCGTTGGAGCCTTTCCTCCTCGAGTCGGTTCTCTTCGAGGCGCCGCTGTTCATCCAGACGTTGTTGCTCCTCCAACTCCTTCTGGCGTAGCTCCTCGAGTGCCTTTTCTTTCTGCCGCTTCGCTTGCGCCTTAGATCCCTTTCGACCCTGCGCCTTGGTCTGCTTCACAGGTTCGGGTGCAGAACTTTCAGTCTCCTGGGTCTGTCGAACGGAATCCTCGACCGTGCGATTAGTAGCATCTGTCGGGGCGGCCTCTTCGATATCGAGGGAAGGCCCTTCAGCTTCGAGTGGGGAATTCACTTCAGCTTTACGGGCAGGCTCTTCGGTATCAACCTGGGAGCTCTCATCGGCTGGCCGTGCCGACTCGTCTTGCGCCAAACGGGCTGCCTCTTCCTTGCGTTCGAGCTCGGCTTCCCTTTTCTTCAGCTCGGCCTCCTTTCGCTCAATCTCCTGCCTCTTCCGTTCGTAACCCTCCTCGATGCGTCTGGCCTCGTCCTTCCTTCGTCTCGCTTCATCCTCTTTCCGTTTGGCCTCCTCCTCCTTTTTCCGTACCTCTTCCTCGAAGCGACGCGTCTCCTCCTCTTTCTGCCGCGCAAGCGCCTCCCTCTGCCGCGCATCCTCCTCCCTTCTTCTGGCGTCATCCTCCCGTTTCCGCGCGTCATCCTCCTTCCGCCGGACCTCTTCCTCTCGCCTGCGTGCCTCCTCCTCTTTCCGTTGGGCGTCTTCCTCCTTCCGACGAGCTTGCTCCTCTTTCCGACGCGCTTCGAGTTCCCTATGACGCGCCGCTTCTTCCTTGCGTTGCGCCTCAGCCTCCCGCTTCTGAGCTTCGGCCTCCCGTTTCTTGGCTTCGGCCTCCTTACGCTTGGCCTCAGCTTCCTTCTTCTGGGCGGCCGCCTCACGCATCTTGGCTGAAGCCTCTGCCTGACGTGCACCCGACTCAAGGCGTTCGGCCTCCTCCAAAGATTGTCGCGCCTTCTCCTCGAGACGACGCGCCTCGTCCTCCTTCCTGCTCGCCTCCTCTTCCTTTCGAGTTGCCTCCTCCTCCTTGCGCCGTGCCTCGGCTTCCAACCATATGGCCTTCTGTTCGAGCTCCATGCTCCGCATACTGCGCACACTGCGCATGCTTCGTACACTCAGGATACTCTGCCGGTCATCGAGCTGGCCAACAACGTCATCCGAGGCGTCAGACAGATCGCCGTCGACGGGCGGCAGGCGCGGATCACCCTTGCTGTTATGTCGTCGGTGCACACTGAAATCGCCAAAGGAACGACGCGAGTTCAGAGAGCCCCACGACGTCCCTCGTGGACCCTCCTCGGGAGTGGTGGGACCACGCGGGATCGCGATGCCCTGCCTCACTTCTTCGGGTGAACGTTGCGGACCAAAGATGGCTCGCGAGCTAGGGCTTGCGGACGTTGGAAAGCGTACAGCATCATCAAGTGGAGGGGGACGCGCGCCAGGGATCGCTCGTGGTGACACTGTCGGATAGTTCGGCGGACTGGGCCTGTCATGTGGGCTGGCCGAGGCAGAGGTCTGTCGCTCGCGGGGGAAAATATTGATATTTGATGCGATTCGATCGCGATTCTGGGTGGGAAGGCGTTCTGAGCCGTTGTGGGGAGCAACGCTGCTGCTGCGATATTGATCAGAGTTCAGGGAACCCGCACGGTGAAGTCCTGCGCCACTGCTCGTTGAGCCAGTACTATTCACACTGCCGCGGCGAGGGAACTGGACGGCGCTCGGGCTAAATGGTTGGCTGTTGGCATGGGCAAAGGTACGGGAGATACCGGAGGGCTCGTGAACATTGCGCCAACCGGAGGCTTGGGAGCTGGAACTTTGACGACGAGGGACTCCAAGAGGAAATGGCTGACTCCCGCGCCGTCGCACGGGCTGCCCGTGAGAGTCGTCTACATCCTCATCATCGTTGTCCTCCGCAGGATGGATATTTGACTGTTGTCGCTGACGTGAGGGAAGGTTTCTTCGAGAGACTGGGGACTTTGAATGAAGGGTTGGAATCAAAGCAGCGTGTGAACGGGAGGGAAGACGTGACTGCCGAGGATGGATTTCCCTTTCAACCCCTTCCTCTTCCTCCCCTTCCTCCTCCCCTTCCTCCTCTTCTCCGCTCGATTCATCTGATCCACTCCCCTGGCCATTTAACCCGGCACTTCCGTATCCTTCTTCGAAACTCTCATCGGATCCTCGCTCGCTATCACCCTGCTTCCGAGGAGTGATGGAGAGCAGGCCCTCAGAATTCTGGGGAATATCGGGAGGATGGAATGGTGTGCGTTCTTGATCGGATTTGCGGATGTTGTCAAGGATCCACTGCTGTTGCCGGACAACGTCTGGCGAGTTGGAGTCGACAACTTCGAGAGCCCATTTACGTTCCGACATCTCCGATCGCAACTGGCTGTTGAACTGCTCTTGCGCCAACGATCGAATGTTATTCATGCTCTCCTCGAATTCGCGGTGTGCGCGCTCACGACTGCTTTCAGGAGGCTGAGAATTGAGGATAGCATCGCGTACTGTCTGAGCATCTTCGACCATGTGTCGGAGGTCATGTTCGATGCGCTTGCGCAGGTCAGCCTTCCATGGTTCATCAGGCTCAACGAGACGACCGTCTGTGCGGACTGGTGGAGGATGTTGTGGCGGTGTTAGCGTTGATGCAGATAGCATTTAGGGTGCGCTGAGATGAAGCGCCAAGGGTGTGGTCGATAACAATCTGGGAAAGCTGCATGGTCAAATGGTGCGATCACGCTGCACGAAGGAATAGGCGGAAAACGGATACTCACGATTGTGCGCGGAGGTAGAATGAGGGCTCAGGAAGACGAGGGGAGACCGGATGGGTGGGGTGGTGACAGGCGGTGAGCAGCCAGGGCCTTACGATATCTGTTTGGAGGAATGATCAGCCTCATGGCAGGCCCATGCGGCGAGAAGCGAGAGGGGCCAGACCTGCGGGACGGGCAGGGCCGTGACGGATGTGGTCGGTCGAGTCGTGGCCAGGGCAAGTGTGGGGTGCCGAGGGCGGCGGTCGTTAAAGGACGTTGTAGAGGTGTGACGAGCAGGGAGGAGGGACAGGTCGTTCGCAGCTCATCGCAGTCGGTCGATGTCGTCCGTTCGATGCGTTTCCCACGGCTCTATCAACCCCCCGGTGAATGCCGGATCCAGTCCGTTCAGACCTAGAACTTGCAATAAAAAAAGGGTGCTCACCTTCACCGTAGAGCCCTATGTCACTCGCTCGTGTAAGCGTCCCTGCTTCGTGCGTCGCCGCAAATCATCTCGTTTTACGTCTCTGAGCCCAAAATCCCTGCCAGGGTGATATGACGACACCCCCACCGCCCAGAGTCCTCTTGCTTTGGCAATCGGGCCGCTCAGCGTTAAATTCAGCAACCGCAGGCTACCGTACTTCCCGATGTGTCCCATAAATGACCACGACAATGTCAGCGGCCAACCCGATGCACATCGTCACGACGATGACCACGGTGATGGACGAGGCATGAGCGCGAAGTGAACTACGCTCTGGTCTGGTTGCGGACCGCGCCGGGTTCGTGCCAGTGATCACTCCTCCCACCTTTATCAGTGGCCATGCTCTTCCTCGGTCCAGTTAGAGGACAGCGCGTAACTTCATTCCATCATACTCCCCCCTAGATGATATCCTGAATGAAAACACTCTCACCGCCCGCCGCTACTAGCCCCACCCACGCTCCTCAGTAGCCATCTCCCATCGGACACCCACTAGGCAATCCTGGCTGCCGCCTCGCAACCGAACCTCTGCTTGCCCCATTATATGCAGGTGCAAATGCGGCTGTGCCGTTCCTATCCGAGTCCGCAACGAACCGGAACCATTTGAGCGCAGCGGGTGGAGACTCGCTAGCGGATTCTTTCTCAAGTACGACCCCGCCGCGTCCAAGCTCTGACGGAGGTGCATACCGTCTCCGGCACCTCCGCGGCCCTATGACCGAGGAAAAGGATGGGGCCCTGGGTTGTGTCGGACAGCGTGTTTGGTGGCGGCGTTAAGGTGTACGAACGGGTCGACAGAGGGCGTTCAGTGAGGAAGCTCGCAGCTCCGCGGGAAATCGAGACGCTCGCTACCAATCTGTTGCGCCGACGACATTGGATCAGGTATAGGGTGTTTTATGAGTCGGTCGTTGTCTTGGAAGTCCCTAGGTGGGAATCTGATCCCTGATAGGAGCTTCTACTAGACTCGACCTGCTTGAGTCGACCTCGAAGAGATTGCTTTGGCTCTTCAAGGTTGACTTGACTCACGTAGCCTGTTGTGTTGGAGGAGAGGGTGAGAACATTACATTGAGACTCCCTTGTTCATTGACACTGACCAAAACGAACAAATACACAGTCGTCTTCGCCCTTCAAAGCACACTTATTATCACCCGAATGAGTGGCCATCCTGTACCTGTGCTCACATTTCATCCCGCGGGTCCTTGTCTATTTTGGCACGTAGCCTAGAGTCCAGGAGGCGAATGCAAACTAGGTAATAGGTGGTGGGCCCTGTCGCGAAGTCTATGCGGTTGGAGCGTCTCATTCAGAACAACATGTTGAGCCGAGTTTTTTTTACCTCTGCATGCATCAAAATATTTTCGTATCAGTCTCGTCTGGTCGCCACTGGGCATCGTTATTTAATTCTCTCACGGAAACCAGACACCTCCATGACACGCAAAGGTGCTGTTTGTATGGCTAACAAATGACTGCATTTCGACGAAAGGTCGCATATTCACCGACGTGATGTCTTCGCGCAGAGTGAGCAAGGCGAGGAACACAAGACCAACACCTGATGTAACGGCGTTCCCATCGCCGCCCTCAATGAGTGGTCGTATACGAAGCAGAAACAGATCTTGACATGTAGCGGACAGATAGGCGCAGGTCAAGACGTGCTTGCGTGCTTGCATCAAATAGAAATCAACAGATCTGCGCCAGGCGCCGGCATGCTCATCACGAGGCCCACGGACCTGCCACATGGTCTGCTATTCCCACCAAAACCTGTCCTCACATCTTCCCCCCCCGCCTCTCTCACCTCCCATCACCGTCATGATTCTCCTCATTTCCATTCTATCGGCTGCCCGAGCATCCCCCGTTGGCCAATCCTCGCCACCTCCTATCCCTCTCGAACAGTTTCAATCGCGGGCCCCCTCCTGTGATGATCCCAATGGATGTAGGTCGCTTTGGGACATTGTATGAAATTGTGTTGTCACTATTCTGTTGTGCACCTGGGTCTCGGTGCACCCCAATATCCCAAGTCCTGACGACAGCCGGGCAAGGGTCACAGCGCGACGCGCGGGACTCATGCTTGCTGCCCCTTTTCGTGCCAGAGGTAATGACTGCGTGGGCATTGAGACAGCGACTGGCCGCAGTTGAATTAGCCGAGAAGTACAAAGGTGAGCCCTGAAAACCGAAAGCAACGTTCAATATTGACAGTTCCGCACAGGAGAGGGATGGTCCACCACCCATGGGTTCTTCGCGATCATGGGAGGATTCATGGAGACAGGCCCGTGCGAGTGCTCGTTCCTGAACGGCTATACTCGTATTCTCTGACAGGCAATGGTGATTTCCCAAGGATCGCAAAAGCGGAGATCCAGGACAAGAGCAAGGGAGACGTCGTCTCCAAAATGCTTGTAATCGCGAACACTTCCCGGTTCGTGGTCCAATGCATCGCACGAGGGGGTCCAAGGTCTCCCCGTCACTGAACTGGAGCTCGTCACGGTTGCGTTCGCAACTCTGAATTTCGTGATGTACCTCCTGTGGTGGGACAAGCCTCTGACCGTGCACCGTGGAGTCCGAGTATACAAGCAGCGCCAGACCGATCATCCCGTGGATGATGGGGATATTGAAGCCACAAGTTCGGCTGGACTTCGAGATGCACTCTCTGAGCTTCAAGCTACACAAGTGAGTTTATGCCTCTGTAGTCCTATTGGATGGTACCAAAGGGTCTAGAACAGTTCCAGTTCTTTGTAATTGACCCTGTACACTGTATATAAGCCCCAATGTAGCGATTATCCATGGACCATTGACCAAAGGGTTCATCAATGGCAGTGTACATTGGCTAATCTGTGTCCTCATATGGCCAATTCGGAAGCCTGTGGATATTCTTCTCGGCCAAGGGGAGGTATACACGATGAGGGTCAACGCGTTCTATCCTAACGACTGGGTCTCAGACAGGTGGTTTCTCGTGACATTCACAGTATTTTTGTTACATTGACCTTCGGGGGCATTCATTGTATCTAATGGTCGTTCACCTTTCCCTCTAGCACACTGCGAACCCTGTGCGTGTTGCTTCGGTCATCATAACTGTTTTTCCAATTCTGGTACCTCCGGCATCTATTGGATTTTTTCGAGGCGGAACCTTTCTGTTTCCTCTGTCCCATGGTGGTGTTACTTCCCTTATATCCTTGGTCGACTGGTTTTTGCTTCTCCTCCCTTTCCTCTGTCTTAAATCACTTCCTCTTGCAGCTTACCATGTTGTGCACTGGGTTTCCTTCATTCCACACATATAAATATAAAATGGCTGTGTTGTGCGTGTCCATGTAGATGATGGCTTTTACCCGAAGTGGAGTGTAGACTGAAAGTGGGAAGAGAAAGGAAGGAGAAGGCGAGAACAGGAACGGGGGCAAGACAAGTGAGAGGGTCGGCGGCGGCACGCAAGACATTACGAAGATACGGGATTCTATTCCAATTGACTGATGGTATCCTTGTCCTCGAAGGTCGAGACGAGTTTTATATACATAGTGGTGTGCCCTACGAGTGGGTCGATAAGGTGCCGAGGTGATCCAATCGTCTGAAGGCGGGTCGCTAATAAGGGAGAAGGGACCCTGAAATGCGAGATATAGGAGACGCGTTCGCCGTCGAGATGTTGATCGATGGCGTTTCTCACCGGCGGCAAGTCTCGACTAAAAGAAAAGAAAAAGGGATGACCAAAAAAGGTGGCAGAATCGAGTCAATCAGAGAAGAGCGGGTGTGTACAGGAAGCGGAGGCACTGGCAGGGACGCCGGGGCGTCGGGCGAGGCCTTAGTACCGTTTTGGGGGGGGGGCAACGTCGGACTTGACGGGTAACGGCGACAAGAGGTCGCTGAGACGTTGTAGGCGGCTCGCGGCGGGCGAGGGCGCGGTGGTGGTGAAATGACAGGAGGAAGTGTTGCTTCGACTTTCGACGCGCGGCTGCTTTGCTCCGTCCTCACACCACGTGCTCACCACCACAATGTCAAGCGGCGTCTACTCTTGAGGAACGTTATTTTATAATCCAGCTGGTCTATAGCCATCTCGCGTAGTCACTCAAAGTCTCACAGTCACAGTAAAACATTACAGTCCGCGCTCTGCCGACCAATGGACCATATGGCAAATCCCTATTACTATAATAATCTCGGTGGTGTTGGGGTGATCATTCGAGAATTGTGACACACTCGTCTTGCCGACCCGAACTACTTATGGGGCCGAAGAGCATAGTTGTAAAAATATGGCATTCTGTTCTCCGTTGCGAGGAATATAAATATATGATGGATTTTCTATATCGCATGCTCTATAGATATAACCCCAACGATTGTTCAAGTTGACTCTACACGTAATTGTACATATGCCGTTGAACGTGCAAACCGCGATCTCCCGGGCCAGTATTATCCTTGGTTCCCATAGTTCTCCGAATCTTTCAACCTCTCGTCATCCTTGGAGGATGTGGCATAATTTGAGCTGGAGGGGGAAGTATTGTCGATCCTTGAAGTCAGCGAAAACAAGTCATCACCCCCGTCCACACTACCGCGATGCCTCTCGATCTCCATCCGCTCTAGTGCTGCCTCTCTTAGCTCCAGTTTCTCTTCTTGTTCTCTGAAGGCGGCCCATTTTTGTCGGAGGTCGTCTTCCTGGAGATTTAAGGCCTGGCTTCTTTTCTTTGTATCAAGGCATATCTCTTCAATCTCTGCCTCACGATTCTGTACGTATCCTTCCATCGTCCGCAGCTTTCCCTCCAAGTCCTGTATGTATCCTTCCATCTTCCGTATATTTTCCTCGAGATCCTGTATCTCTGTTAGTCGGCTCATCACACGTCTGATTTCAGGCTACTGCCCGATGCGCACTCGCCTCGACGCGTTCGGCCTCCAACGCCTGTTGTAGCTTCTCCTCGAGGCGACGCGCCTCGTCCTCTCTGCGACGCAGTTCCTCCTCCTTGCGCTGGGTTTCGGTCTCCCGCTCCAGGGCTTCGGCCACCTGTGCCTGAGCCTCGGCCTCACGCGTCTGGGCTTCTGCTTCGCGTTTCTTGGCCTCAGCCTCTGTACGCTTGACCTCAGCTTCCCTCCTCTGCGCCGCGGCGTAATGCATCTTGGCAGATGCTTCCGCCTGACGAATGCCTGCCGCAAGTCGCTCAGCCCCCTCCAAAGATCGTCGTGCCTTCTCCTCGAGACGACGCGCTTCCCCTTCTCTAAGACACGCTTCTTCCTCCTTGCGCTGGGCTTCGGTCTCTCGCGTCAGGACCGCAACCTCACGCATCCGCGCTTCGGCCTCCCGCGTCTGAGCTTCGGCCTCACGGATCTGGGCTTCTGCGTCGCGTTTCTTGGCCTCGGCTATCTTACGCATGGCCTCGGCTTCCTTCTTCTGAGCGGCGGCCTCACGCATCTTGAGGGAAACCATTTCCAGATGAACACTTGACCCAACCCGTTGAGGCTCTTCCCAATATTGTCGCGCCTCTTCCTCCTTCGGGCTCGCCTCCTCTTCCTTGCGCTGCGCTTCGGCTTCGGACATGGCCCTTTGTTCGATCCGCATACTGTGCCTACGAAGGGAGCTGCGTACACTGTGCATACTCCGCCTGTCATCGAGGTCGCCAACAACATTGTCTGATGCATCAGACAGATCCCCGTCGGCAGATATCAGCCTTGGAACATCCTTGCTCTTGTGACGTATGCGCGCCATGAAGTCGTCCAGGTAGCCATGCGTGTCCGAAGACAACTGCGATACGTCCCGAAAAATATTTCCCATAACATCGCGACTGTGATTTTGGGTGGGAGAACGTTCTGTGTCATTGTTGGATGCAACGCGCCTGCTCCGGTATTGATCAGAGTTCAAGGATCCCACACGAAGACCTGCGCCGCTGTTCGTTGAGCCAATGCTACTAATACTGCTGGGGCGCGTGAGCGGGATGGGGCTGGGACTACGTGCGCGAGGGGAAATAATTGACGAAATGCGATTTTGGCTGAGAAGGCGTTCTGCGTTGCTGTTGGCTGCAACCCACCTATATTGATCGGGTTTCACAGTTCGCCCACGATGCAGACCTGCACCGCTGCCGGTTGAGCCAGTACTACTAATACTGCTGTCGCGGCGTGTGAACTGGATGGGGCTATGTGGGCTGGCCGAGGCTGACGTCTGTCGTTCGCGAGGGCCAATGTTCGACGCGATGCGAACACGATTCTGACCCGGGAGGTGTTCTGTGTTGCCGTGAAGTGCAACGCCCCTGCTGCGATGTTGATCGGAATTCAACGATCCCGCACGACTGTGACTGGCACCGCTACTGATCGAGCCAATGCTGCTAGCACTGCCTTCGCGCTTGACGGGGCTTGTAGCATATGTTTGTTCACTGGTGTGGGCGAAAGCGCGGGAGATACTAGGAAATACTTGTGGGCGTGGAATGGAGCGAGTATGAGCACTGAGGCTTTGATGGTGAGATCCTTCACCAGGGGAAAATGGTTGACTCCCGTGCCGCCGCACGGGAGACTCATGAGAGTCCACGGGATCCTCGTTATCATAGTCCTGGGCGAGTTGGGAATCCGACGGTTGTCGCTGGCGTGAGGCAGCGTTTCTTCGAGGGACAGGGGACGTAGACTCGAGGATTTGATTCAAGTATTCCCTCAAAGCTTCCTTTCCACCCGATTCGTCTGATCCACTGCCTTCGTCGTCTAGCCAGGCATTGACGTATCGACCTTCGGTACTTTCATCACTACCTCGCTCGCTCTCGCCCCGCTGGAGGACAACGTCCGCGAGTTGGGTCCGACGACATCATCGAGAGCCGATCTGCGCTCAAACATCTCCCGGGGCAACTCACGCTCGAACTTCTCTTGTACCAAGATTGAATAATATGCATCTTCCCCTCATATTCAAGTTGTGCGCGTTTATGGCTGCTTTCGGAAGGCTGAGAGCTGAGTGTAGCGTCTCGCTCTCTCTGAGCTTGCTCGGTCATGTGTCGGACTCCTAGGTCATCTTCGATGCGTTTTCGAAGGTCAACCTTCCATCGTTCATCAGTGTTTTTGCGACCTGTTGATAGGTGTAGTGGTGTTGGTGTTAGCACTGATTCTGGTCGCATTCCGAGTACACGACAAAGAAGCGCTGGCCCAAGTGGTGATATCTATGATAGCTTTGGAAGTCTGGGGTTATGACATGTGGGGCATCACGTACTATTGGGTAATGGATGCTCACGACCGTGCACGGAAATACCAGGGCTCAGGCCTTCAGGAGGGTCAAGCGCACCGCATGGCGCAAGTTGACATGTGGCGGCATTAGGACCAGGACAGAGCAGGAGACGCCCGTCTCACGAACTGTCGTCCACGTTGCGGTCTCCTATCAAAATTACAGCTCCGTTAAACTCTGGTGAACGTGAACTCTGGCAGATCACTTGCACCTTCGACGGACTCTACTTGCTACGTTCGCGTTGGGATAGAAAGTGAACAGCCTGGGTAAACCTTCTTTTCGTCGTCGGCGCAGCTGGTGGGATGGTTGTGACGTGAATCAGACTTGTCGCAAGATACAATGAATAAACAAAGAGACAAGTTGGTTAGCTCTCCAAACCTCTAGATAGCGTAGGCAGGCGTTCGGCTTTCCGTGGTGAGTATGATGAACATGAGATCAGTGGCCCCTCGGGTCTGTCATATGCCCAGTCAATCTCAAATACAAAAATACAGACTGCGCTACTGCGACACACGTAACCATACAAGATATCAAAATACATAAACCCAACGAGCGTGTACAGTACTATCCCTCGTTCCCATGATTCCCCGAATCTTTCATATTGTGACTACTCATGGAGGAAAGTGCCCAATTCGCACGCGCGCTGCGACCGGGAGTGTTTCTGATCGTTGAAGCCAAATGAAAACAAGTCAGAGTCCCGGTTGTTATCATTGCGTTGCGTTTCATTTTCGATTTCATCCCCAGAATCAGGGCCGCCTCCTTTTGCCGTAATTTCTCCTCTCGTTCTCCAAGAGCAGCCAATTTTTGTCGGAGGTTATCCTCTTCGACATTCACCGCCTGTCTTCTTTCGTCAGCCGCCTTGAGTGACTCCTGAATCTCCGTCTCGCGCAGCTGAAGATTTCTTTCCTTCTCCCGCAGCTTCGACTCCAAGCTCCGCATCTCTCGATTGGGCTGCTCTATCTGCTGCTGCCTCTGATGAGGTTGCGTATCACGTTGGTGGCTCGTCTCGGGGACGACAAGTGGCTCAACTTCGCACATCTTGGCGGTAGCCGCTGCCTGAAGTAAGCTTTCCCCACCGCCCCGGGCCTCTGAAGCTCGTCGTGCTTGCTCTTCGAGATGACGGGCCTCGGCTTCACTTTGATGTGCCTCCAACTCCTTGCGCTGGACTTCAGCTTCCCGCACTAGGATTTCGGCCTCGCGCGTCTGGACTTTGGCCTCCCGTGCTTGGACATCGGCTTCCCGTTTCTGAGAATTGGCCTCACGCGCTTGGACTTCTTCCTCGCGTCTCTTGGCCTCAGCTTCCTTCTTCTGCGCTGCCACGTTGTGCGTCTTGGCAGAAACTTTCGCCTGGCGTGTGCTCGCCAAAAGCCGCTCGACCTCATCCAAAGTCCGTCGTGCTTGCTCTTCGAGACGACGCGTCTCGGCTTCTCTCTGACGTACTTCCTCTTCCTTGTGCTGAGCAGCGGTTTCCCGCGCCAAGACTTCGGCCTCCCGGGTCTGCGCGTCGGCCTCGCGTTTCTTGGCTTTGACCTCCTTACGCTTAATCTCAGCTTCCTTCTTTCGTACAGCGGCCTCGCGTTTCTCGGTTTCTACTTCTTTGAGGTTGACCTCAGCCTCCTTCTGAGCGGCAGCCTCACGCATTGTTGTGGAAGCTTCTGTCAGGCGCGCATGAGGCTCAAGGCATTCGGCCTCTGCCCAAGACTGTTGCGCCTTCCCCTTGAGACGACGCGCATACCCTTTCTTGCTTGCCTCTTCCTTCCTGGTTGTCCTTTCCTCTTTACGTTGCGCCTCGGCTTCCAATGATATGCCCCCCTGTTCGAGCTTCCTGCTTCGTATATTGTGTATACTGCGCCTATGTGCATTAAGGATACTTTGCTGGTCATTGAGTTGGCACACAACGTCATCTAAAGCGTCAGACAGATCGTTGTCAACAGGCGGCGGGCGCGAATCACCCTTGCTGTTGAGTTGTCGGTGCACACCGGAATCGCCAAAGGGATGACGCGAGTCGAGAGAAACCCACAATGTCCCTCGTGGACCCTCGGGAGTCACGGGATGACGCGAGTTGAAAGAGCCCCATAATGTCCTTGGTGGGCCGTCCTCGGTAATAGTGGGACGACGCGAGTTGAGAGAGCCCCGCAATGTCTCTCGGAAACCCCCATCGGGAGTCATGGAACGACGCGAGTTGAGAGAGCCCCCCAATGTGTATTGGGAACCGTCATCAGGGGTCATGGAACGACACGAGTTGAGAGAGCCCCACAATGCGCCTTCCCGAGAACTGTCATCAGGGGTCATGGAACGATGCAAGTTTTGAAAGCCCCGCAATGCGTCTTGGAAACCATCATCGGGAGTCATGGGACGACTCGGGTCAAAAGAGTCCCATAATGTCCCTGGTGGACCCTCCTCGGTAACGGTGGGACGACGCGAGTTGAGAGAGCCCCGCAATGTTTCTCGGAAACCGTAATAAGGAGTCATGGAATGGCCCGGGTTGCCCCACGATGTGTCTCGGAAACTGTAAGGGGGGGTCATGGGACGAGGCAAGTCAAAAGAGCCCCATAATGTCCCCGGTGGATCCTCCTCGGTAACAGTGGGACGATGCAAGTTGGGAGAGCCCCACAATGTCTCTCGGAAATCGTCATCAGGAGTCGTGGAATGACCGAGAGCGCCCCACAATGTGTCTCGGAAACCGTCATCGGGAGTCATGGGACGACAGAAGTTGAAAGAGTCCCATAATGTCCCTGGCAGACCCTCCTCGGGAGTCGTGGGTCCATATGGGATCGCGATTCTCTGCTTCATATCTTCAAGTGAAGGCACCTTGACCACCTCGTTTTGGACGGTTTTCAGTTTCTTAACAAGTTTCCAGACATACATGAGGGTCAGATGGCGTTGCGTACGCGAAGCACCACCTCGCCTGTCCATGTGAGGATGGCGCAGCTTGTGGCTGCATAACGTCCAACATCTACTCTCCGAACCTCTAGATAGTGTAGGCAGGCATTCGGCTTTCCGTTGCGAGTATGATGAGCAGGAGATATCTTGGGGTCTGTTCCTGTGCTCAGTCAACTCGAATACAAAAAATACAGACTACGCCACCAGCGCGACGTACGATGCGATATTACACAAAATACAACGAGCGTGTACAGTACTATCCCTCGTTACAATGATTGCTCGAATCTTTCATCATAGCCTGGCTCCTTTTGGGGGAAAGTGCCCAATTCGCACCCGCGCTGGGTCCAGGAGTGTTTCTGATCGTTGAAGCCAATGAAAACAAGTCAGAGTCCCGGTTGTTATGACTGCGTTGCGTTTCATTTTCGACTTTCATCCCCAGAATCAGTGCCGCCTCCTTTTGCCGTAATTTCTCCTCTCGTTCTCCAAGAGCAGCCAATTTTTGTCGGAGGTTATCCTCTTCGACATTCACCGCCTGTCTTCTTTCGTCAGCCGCCTTGAGTGACTCCTGGATCTCCGTCTCGCGAAGCTGAAGGTTTCTCTCCTTCTCCCGCAGCTTCGACTCCAAGCTCCGCATCTCTCGATTGGGCTGCTCTATCTGCTGCTGCCTCTGATGAGGTGGCGTGTCACGTCGGGTGGCTCGTCTCGGGGACGACAAGTGGCTCCGCTTCGCGTGACGTGGCGGTAGCCGCTGTCTGAAGTGAGCTTTCCCCACCGCCCCGAGCCTCCTCCGAAGCTCGTCGTGCTTGCTCTTCGAGTCGGGCGCGCCTCGGCTTCTCTCTGATGTGCCTCCAACTCCTTGCGCTGGACTTCAGCTTCCGTACCAGGACTTCAGCCTCGCGCGTCTGGACTTGGCCTCCAATGTTTGGAGCTCGGCCTCCCGTTCCAGGATATCGGCTTCTCGTATCTGAGCATCGGCCTCACGCAATTGGACTTCTGCCTCGCGATGCTTGACTTCGGCTTCCTGACGCTTAACCTCAGCTTCCTTCTTCTGCGCCGCCGCGTTGCGCATCTTGGCAGATACTTCCCCCTGACGTGCGCTCGCCGAAAGCCGCTCGGTCTCGTCCAAAGACCGTCGTGCTTGCTCTATAAGACGGCACGCCTCGGCTTCTCTCTGACGTGCTTTCCTCCTCCTTGTTCTGAGCCGTGGTCTCCCGCGCGAGGGCTTCGGCCTCCCGGGTCTGAGCATCAGCCTCGCGTTTTTGAGCTTCTGCCTCGCGGTTTTTGGCTTCGGCCTCCTTACGCTTGACCTCCGCTTCCTTCTTTAGTACAGCGGCCTCACGTTTCTTTGCTTTCCACTTCCTTTGAGGTTGACCTCAGCCTCCTTCTTCTCGGCGGCAGCCCTCACGCATCGTCGTGGAAGCTCCTGCCAGGCGCGGCGTGAGCCTCAAGGCGTTCGGCCGCTTCCAAAGACTTTTGCGCCCTTCTCCTCGAGACGAACACACCTCCTCCCCTTTCTTGTTTGCCTCCTCTTCCTTCCGTGTTTGCCGCATCCTCCTTGTGCCGTGCTTCGGCTTCCCAGGACTCGGCCATTTGTTCCAGCTCCTTCCTCCTCATGCTGCGTACTCTCTCTATGTTGCGCATGGCTTGAACTCGTAGGTTGGCCATCCCACTTTCCAATGATATGATCGATGCATCAGTAGGGTCGTTGTCCGCCATGATACTCCATTGCCTTCGGTGTATATAAAGTTCCGGAGGGGACGTGAGGTGTGTGAGCTTGACGAGGGCTCCAAGGGACCCTCAGGGAACAGGATGAGGCCCTAAGCCGGTTACCGGACCATCGGTTGTCTGCGTCTTCGAATCCCCTCGGGGGCTGTGCCGCTCTCTCGAAGGACAATATCTGGTGCGTTGGAGTTCGACAATGTCGACAACGCCTTCGCGTTCGTCCGCGGACATCTCCGAGCGGATCTGGCGAGCTAGTTCTCTTGCCCGCCCAACGTCAGGATGGTTTTCACGGTTTGTTCACTTTCGCAAAGCATGGTGTTCGTGACGGTGTTCCGTGCCGTCTGAGGGTCCGTTCCTCCATTGCGGAGGCTATCTTCGAACCATTTGACATTGCGGAGGCAGTTTTCGATCCATTTTTGCAAATCAGCCTTCGATTGTTCACCAGGCTCGAGTTGGAGGCGAACATATGACGTTGGTGGTGACGCTCGCACTGGCACAGACCGCATTAGAGTAAAGCGCTGTGGGGGGCGGGGATCACAACAGGCGCAATAGCGGATCAGGTCATACTACAGACTCGGAGGATCAACGGGATTCACAGACCTGTGAGCCCTTGGAGTTGGACAACCCAGGAGAGTATGACAAGTGGAGACTGCCAGGGTTATCTGTTCAGAGGGGGAATCAGACTCATGGACAGAGATATGTCCTTTAAATTTGAAGCTGTGACCTGAATCTGCATCCAGGCCTGTGTAACCTGTACCGGCCCGGATGTTTACAGCAGCGTCACCAGCTGGTCTACCGAATATCCCACGCAAGCTGATGAACCGGGAACCCTATCCTCTCATAGTGGGTAATGTTTATCCCACACTGACGTTGATGAAATGT
>JAGFNK010000820.1:0-20882 GCA_025769875.1 Russula earlei | reverse complement strand
CCACCTCCCTTGCACCAGGTCCCTTCAGACTTACACCACTGCCTCTACGGCCTCAACTGCTGCTGTTCCTTACAACACAAATATTTTTTTGTATCATTTTAGTTTATTTTGTCTAATAGCTAATAAATAAGTCTTGAATATGTAATTGAGAAAATGATTTGTGTTCATTTTAGTTTATTTGTCTAATAGCTAATAAATAAGTCATTGAATATGTAATTGAGAAAATGATTTGGTGTCATTTAAAATGCATGATTGATGCACCAATTCTCTTGCTGACACAATCGCCTTTTATGGTAAACTCAACCCACCGCGAAAAGAACACAACTGTGATTGCCACCCTGAGGCCTCGCGCATCCGCCATTTATCGTGGTCGGTTGCCTTTCATCGTGTCCGTTCTCTGGCCTGCTTTTATCATGCCTATCCTGAATGCTTCAAGACATTGTTCGAAAGTCCTTGACAACCGGCAGCCCCGTCCGTGGCCCACGTTGCACGGGAAGTCGCAACGGTCGTGCGTTGCGACTGTTTGATGTTTGATGGGGTGCCACAGCACGGTAGGAGGGGAGCCACGAGACCTGTCTGATAATGTATATAGAGACTTGCCCTATGCCTAAGAGAGGGCAAGGTCGAATCTTTTGTCGTACTCCCCATAGCAATACAACCCACTTTCTTTTCTTTCTCTCTCTCTCTCGCTCGCTCTAAGACGTCAGACGTGTGCTTATCTAAGGTTCCCACGCTCGAACCCTGAGTACCGTACGTGGCGGTTGACAGTCCTCTTCGGGTAGTGTGGTGGGAAATAGACGTTTGAAAATTGCACCTGCAAATTAGCCCGGCTATTTTGCAGCTAATTTGCCAAACTTCGTAAGATGGTCAAAACGCGGTGTGAATTAGGGCAAATTTGCCCGAGAATGCCAGTGTGTCTATGGGCTTGTGAACTTCGACTCAACTGTCTCCACAGGGCCGTGGTTGCCCAGCTTGAAATAAAAGATCTCGAGGACAAGCCGTAGCCATACAGTAATGTTTACTTTTGATAGACTAATATCAAATTTTCATTGCGTCTGTGCCTCGGTTTGCCCCAATTATCACCCCCAACCATCCCAATGAGCTCACTGGCACGCAAGTTCGAGCAGCTCAAGCTGTACCTGAAAGCTCTCCCAGAAGCTCTCCCATTAGTTGATATAGCCAACCAGGATGCAAAAATCAACTGACTTTTGATGTTTTCAATCAACGAGGAATGGGTCCAAGATGTAGGGGAAGAGGGCGCCGTAAATTCGGGAGATTGAGGTCGCATTGCAGCAATTTCTGCCAAGGAATGATGCTGGGATCTTCTATATCACCCAACGAGGAAAGGGGATCGAAGAATTGGCAACAGTACTTGAGTACTGGGTGACGAAGCTTCCAGGATCTACCATATTGCAGTCATGGCTCAAGAGTTCAATCGATTCCGCAGAAAAGTGTATCTTGAAGTATGGTGGGAAGGTGAGCTTTCCCTCTGGTGATTGGACTTCGATATGAGACCACCAACTCCACAGCTCCCGGACATCCAAGTTGACAACGCACCTGGACCGTCAAGGACAGCACCACAGCCTAAGAATGTGTTTGCAAAATCGAAAGATCTGGCTCAACGAGGTTGTCAGACCCTGGACATCCAAGTTGACGACGCACCTGGACTGTCAAGGACAGCACCGCTGCCTAAGAATGTGTTTGCAAAATTGAAAGATCTGGCTCAATGAGGTTGTCAGACGACACTGGATGGATCTGCTGCAGCAACCTTTCACAAATCCGTTCGCAAAGATCCCAAGAAGCCTGATACCAAAGCCCTCCATGATACGGAGGACTCTGATTACATTACTGATGACGAGTCTGACAATGGACGTAAAGGAGGGAAAAAGATATTACCACTGCTCCTTAGGATTTCAAGGCCATGCCATGCCATCGCTGATCCGCAGAAGAAAATGGCTCAGTGTATCGCAAGCAAGGGATGTTGAACAACCTGGGGCTGGCCACGTGATAAAACGCGAATCCTGAAACATGCCATGCACTGTGGATATCTGGCCAAGATGGAGGGAGGAGCCTTGGTTCGAGCTGCTGTAGAAGAACTTACAAGGAAACAACCCAGTCTCCTCGACCAATTGGACAAGAAGATGGGGATAGAAAAGAAGTGCACACACGAGGACCTGAGCGGTGCCGGTATGGAAATTGTCTTATTGCCGTTTTCAGCGCACTTGGCGGAGTTTGAATTCCACCCAAATCAGCGCAGAAAACCCTCTCAAACATGCGGGGCAAATATCTCCCTCAAAACAGCTTCAATTCACATGAAACTTATTGTCCCTGAATCGCCTGAATGAGGGCTAGGCAGCCCCATTGTTGTCATGAGATTTGAGTGAGAATTGGTGGAGCTGGACTCAAGCCACCTCCACATGTGTATTAGATGAATTACAACTCAAAATCACGGTCTATATCTATTATTTTTCCCTCATGTTGTACCCATGGGCTGTCTTGAGGCAGCCCCATAGTGTTTTTGACTCAAGCGTTGTGGTGTGCAACGTCGTTTCCCTCATATCGTGTGACAGTAGCACGGTCGTGTGCTGGGAAGGAGCCCCCCCAGGAAGTGCACACCTGAGCCCATGGGGTGGTGAAGTGTGTCCAAGAATGCAGAATGACTTCATAAGACTGAAGCTCCAAAGAGGAGGAGCACCTAGCAGGAACACGAGAACGTGTTTGTTCATTCGACTGCACTCAGGTTCACACAGATGATAAGGGAAAAACAGGGCAACTTTATTCAAGATGGTAGCAGATACAGGTGGGAACTAAGGCTAAGGGACAGGAAAAGCACAAAAGACAGGCATATGAAAGGAAATCTAGATGTGAGAAGGGGACCGAAGCTGGACAACGCAAGGTATCGAGTCGTGGTCTCCAGCGGCTGTGGTAGTGGCGTGTGGTGATTTGTGAACAATGGCCGAGGCCAGGTGTGGTGATGAGGGGTGTGGTTGAGTCGCGACGCGAGGAGGGGGAGACGATGCAAAGGAGAGGCTGGAGGGGGGATAGGGAGAGTGCTGGTGGGTGGTCGCTTGGGCGCTGATGGCGCTGCCGAACGCGATTGCGGGTGGGATGATTGGAGAACTTGGATGGAAGATGCAAGGTAGAGGAGTGAGGGGGCGTGGAAGTAGAAAGGGAGAGGGAAGACAGCAGCAGGCTGGGAAATGGACGCATAGGCGGCGTGCAGATCTCTGACTAACAAAATGAGAGTCTAGTAAAAAAGGGGAGAAAAGCATACCGAAATGTACAGTAGCAACACCGTCTGATGGCAATGAAGACAGCGGCGTGGTACGGGGCTCTTCGGCTGTGCGTTGGGACTCGTCGGTGCATGGTGAAGGCGGGGGCGTTGAGGGCGAGGGCGTGCAGCGGTTGATGGGGGCGAGGGTGGCGTGCTGGCGGCGACGATGATGATGATGTGAGGATGAAGAGGAGATGGCACGAAAGGAATACGCACATATGTACTCTTGTAAGCGATTCGTGGCCAGCCATATAGCTGTGTGGGTGAGTCGATATCGAGGCCGTGCGCCTTTGCGACTTTTTTGCATGTCTTGTGGTCCGTGCGTTTGTGCTGTAGTGAGTTCCCAGGCTTCTGCATTTACATAGGCTTCCTCCCCATCCTCATCAATAGCAGGAAGGGATGTCTTGGAAGCCTGAGCTCGTGGTTGTGATCGCTTCGGTCGAGTGGGAGTGCCTGAGCTGTCACTTTCATTTCCACCAGTTTTTTTTTGGGCAGCCTTCCTTTGGCCAGTAGTACGTGTCGGTGCAGGCCGGCGTTTTGAAGCACGTTGCTTCGAGCCCATGAGGGTTTAGAGGGTTGAAATGGAGGGGTAGAGCAAGGTATGGTGCCTCATGTGTGGGCCCTGTTGTTGCATAAAGCGTGTGCGTAAAGAGTCATGTGGCTTATTCATCAACCGTCCACCCTGTCCACTCCGACTCCAGGACGACAACAGGGTGTTCTTCCCTTCCCAGAGCTGCTCACCATACCTTACTCTACCCCTCCATTTCAACCCCCTAAACCCTCATGGGCTCGAAGCAACGTGCTTCAAAACGCCGGCCTGCACCGACACGTACTACTGGCCAAAGGAAGGCTGCCCAAAAAAAAACTGGTGGAAATGAAAGTGACAGCGCAGGCACTCCCACTCGACTGAAGCGATCACAACCATGAGCTCAGGCTTCCAAGACATCCCTTCCTGCTATTGATGAGGATGGGGAGGAAGAGTCCTATGCCTATGTAAATGCAGAAGCCTGGGAACTCACTACAGCACAAACGCACGGACCACAAGACATGCAAAAAAGTCGCAAAGGCGCACGGCCTCGATATCGACTCACCCACACAGCTATATGGCTGGCCACGAATCGCTTACAAGAGTACATATGTGCGTATTCCTTTCGTGCCATCTCCTCTTCATCCTCACATCATCATCATTGTCGCCACCAGCACGCCACCCTCGCCCCCATCAACCGCTGCACGCCCTCGCCCTCAACGCCCCCGCCTTCACCATGCACCGACGAGTCCCAACGCACAGCCGAAGAGCCCCGTACCACGCCGCCGTCTTCGTTGCCATCAGACGGTGTTGCTACTGTACATTTCGGTATGCTTTTCTCCCCTTTTTTACTAGACTCTCATTTTGTTAGTCAGAGATCTGCACGCCGCCTATGCGTCCATTTCCCAGCCTGCTGCCGTCTTCCCTCTCCCTTTCTACTTCCACGCCCCCTCACTCCTCTACCTTGCATCTTCCATCCAAGTTCTCCAATCATCCCACCCGCAATCGCGTTCGGCAGCGCCATCAGCGCCCAAGCGACCACCCACCAGCACTCTCCCTATCCCCCCTCCAGCCTCTCCTTTGCATCGTCTCCCCCTCCTCGCATCGCAACTCAACCACACCCCTCATCACCACACCTGGCCTCGGCCATTGTTCACAAATCGCCACACGCCACTACCACAGCCGCTGGAGACCACGACTCGATACCTTGCGTTGTCCAGCTTCGGTCCCCTTCTCACGTCTAGATTTCCTTTCATATGCCTGTCTTTTGTGCTTTTCCTGTCCCTTAGCCTTAGTTCCCACCTGTATCTGCTACCATCTTGAATAAAGTTGCCCTGTTTTTCCCTTATCATCTGTGTGAACCTGAGTGCAGTCAAATGAACAAACACGTTCTCGTGTTCCCGCTAGGTGCTCCTCCTCTTTGGAGCTTCAGTCTTATGAAGTCATTCTGCATTCTTGGACACACTTCACCACCCCATGGGCTCAGGTGTGCACTTCCTGGGGGGGCTCCTTCCCAGCACACGACCGTGCTACTGTCACATGATATGAGGGAAACGACGTTGCACACCACAACGCTTGAGTCAAAAACACTATGTGGCTGCCTCAAGACAGCCCATGGGTACAACATGAGGGAAAAATAATAGATATAGACCATGATTTTGAGTTGTAATTCATCTAATACACATGTGGAGGTGGCTTGAGTCCAGCTCCACCAATTCTCACTCAAATCTCATGAAAACAATGGGGCTGCCTAGCCCTCATTCAGGCGATTTAGGGACAATAAGTTTCATGTGAATTGAAGCTGCTTTGAGGGAGATATTCGCCCCGCATGTTTGAGAGGGTTTTCTGCGCCGATTTGGGTGGAATTCAAACTCCGCCAAGTGCGCTGAAAACGGCAATAACTAGATGCTTCACACCTTGTTTGACGACGATGAGGATGTTTTTGCCTTTCAGAGGGATTTGAAGCGGCTTGGGGCTGTTCTGATGCCATTTGCTCATGCAATCCAGTGTCTGGAAGCCAAGGACACCAATCCTGCGGACGTGTACACCTAACGGCTTGCAATTGTGGCTCATCTTCAAGATCTCCTGACCAAGGATGATAGTCTGAAAGAAAAGTCAAAGTATGCTATTGAACTCAAGGAGAAGATTCGTGCGATAGCAAATTCCCGGTTTGCACAGCTTATAGAAAATGAGCGGGCATCGAACGTCTACCTGACTGCATTTGTACTTGACCCTGGTAGTATTTCCACGCGATCTTGTATTTGGGTATCAACTTATTGCATTTATCTATGGACTAGAAAACCGGGCTGCACCAATCCTCACCAACCCAAACCCTCTTTCAATTCCCTCTGTGACAATTACAAGAGAGAAAGGGAAGCCTACTATCAGTTCGAGGCCCGAGATTATTGATGGAATCGGGCTTAGCTTACTAAAGCTTCTGCAGAATGAGTATGGTGATGAATATCGTGCAGGTCGTTCTGTGGAAGAGGCAAGAAGAGTCATGGAAGACATCAATCCTCACCTTGCAAAGCGGAATCCGCGCGAGGCCCTGCACGCCCTGAAGGCTCAGTTCAGGGCATATTTGGCTGGTGTCGAGCCGTTCAATTGCAAATGTGGGCGAAATGAAAGTGTTCGTGATTATTGGAGCCGGCTGTTAGATAACGAGGATTCTGATGTGCTGGCGGTATGTGATCCTCAAGCTGCAAACACAACAGGCAAGATGCTCACCATGTTCATTTATGCAAGGCCCTCGCTGTTAAGATCTTCTCTGCTATGCCTGTCTCTATGGTCGACGAGCGTGCAATGTCTGTTGTAACTTGGCTGAATAGTCCAAGATGGAAACGACAGAAGGTACCTACAATAGCAAATCAGCTGATAATTCGAGGGTTCAATCAGCTTGACAGGGAGGTATGTCTTTCATCTACAAAGCAAACTATGTGCTTGTTCAAGCAACCTTGCTCAGGAACAACCACGGAAGCCTGTTACCGTGAATTGGAGAGACATATGAGCCACAATTAACCAATCCCCAATTGCTTCGCAACATGCTACTCGTAAAGTGGCCGTGGATGGAGATCAGAGTGATGATGATAGTTGTGATGAGAGTGAGATCCCTGCACATGTTGACCCAGAAGCAGATCCCCTGAAGTGGCTGGATGATGACCTTCCAGACTTGTCTGGATTCGAGCATCGTTACTTTGATCTTGCAGCTGAGTTTGATATCTCTTGTTATATCCAGATATTGGCAGATAGCATCTCTGATGACACAACAACACACAGTGAAAATATGCAGCAGTCTTTGGGCTCAGGAAATAGCTTTGGGAATAAGGAGGCTGGTGATTTCGTACCAGCAGATGAAGAGTGGGGGCGATGGTTAGTGTGGCGGGAAATAGCTCCGACGCCTAATTCACCCAGCAAATTTGCTTCGGCATCTGGTGAGGTCTATTTCGCAGTGTAATTTTCGGTTAATTTGCCCGGTCTGATTCGCATCGCAAAATAGCTATTTTGCATCTATTTTGCGGCAAATTTGCGCTAGTTAGCCCAGATCAACAATTACATAACATGCTTTTGCACGCGTTAAGACCATCGCCCCCACTCTTCATCTGCTGGTACGAAATCACCAGCCTCCTTATTCCCAAAGCATATCTGGATATAGCTTCGTTTGCCCAGAAGACTCTGGAAACTCGCTCAAGAGGCCAACAAGTGGCTTGGTCCTTGAACACTTCAAGGGTGGCGCTTCCATACCGGCACCACTCAGGTCCTCGTGTGTGCGCTTCTTTTCTATCCCCATCTTCTTGTCCAATTGGTCAAGGAGACTGGGTTATTTCCTTGCAAGTTCATCTACAGCAGCTCGAACCAAGGCTCCTCCCTCCATCTTGGCCAGATATCCACAGTGCATGGCATGTTTCAGGATTCGCGTTTTATCGTGTGGCCAGCCCCAGGTTGTTCGACATCCCTTGCTTGCAATACACCGAGCCATTTTCTTCTGTGGATCAGTGATGGCATGGCATGGCCTTGAAATCCTAAGGAGCAGTGGGAATATCTTTTTCCCTCCTTTGCATCCATCGTCAGACTCGTCATCGGTAATGTAATCAGAGTCCTCTGTATCATGGAGGGCTTTGGTATCAGGCTTCTTGTGATCTTTGCGAATGGATTTGTGAAAGGTTGCCGCAGCAGATCCATTGAGGGTGGTCTGACAACCTCGTTGAGCCGGATCTTTCGATTTTGCAAACACATTCTTAGGCGGCGGTGCTGTCCTTGATGGTCCAGGTGCATTGTCAACTTGGATGTCCGGGAGCTGTGGAATTGGTGGTCTCATATCGAAGTCCAATCACCAGAGGGAAAGCTCACCTTCCCACCATACTTCAAGATACACTTTTCTGCGGAATCGATTGAACTCTTGAGCCATGACTGCAATATGGTAGATCCTGGAAGCTTCGTCACCCAGTACTCAAGTACTGTTGCCAATTCTTCGATCCCCTTTCCTCGTTGGGTGATATAGAAGATCCCAGCATCATTCCTTGGCAGAAATTGCTGCAATGTGACCTCGATCTCCCGATTTACAGCGCCCTCTTCCCCTACATCTTGGACCCATTCCTCGTCGATTGAAAACATCAAAAGTCGGTTGATTTTTGCATCCTGGTTGGCTATATCAACTAATGGGAGAGCTTCTGGGAGAGCTTTCAGGTACAGCTTGAGCTGCTCGAACTTGCCTGCCAGTGAGCTCATTGGGATGATTGGGGGCGATAATTGGGGCAAACCGAGGCACAGACGCAATGAAATTTGATATTAGTCTATCAAAATAAACATTACTGTATGACTACAGCTTGTCCTCAAGATCTTTTATTTCAAGCTGGGCAACCACGGCCCTGTTGAGACAGTTGAGTCGAAGTTCACAGCCCATAGACACACTGGCATTCTCGGGCAAATTTGCCCTAATTCGCACCGCGTTTTGACCATCTTAGGAAGTTCGGCAAATTAGCTGCAAAATAGCCGGGCTAATTTGCAGGTGCAATTTTCAAACGTCTATTTCCCGCCACACTAGCGATGGTCTTAACGCGTGCAAAAGCATGTTATGTAATTGTTGATCTGGGCTAACTAGCGCAAATTTGCCGCGAAATAGATGCAAAATAGCTATTTTGCGATGCGAATCAGACCGGGCAAATTAACCGAAAATTACACTGCGAAATAGACCTCGCCAGATGCCGAAGCAAATTTGCTGGGTGAATTAGGCGTCGGAGCTATTTCCCGCCACACTATCTTCGGGTCACGGTGTCGCGTCCTCAGTCTTGCTGGGACTCGTTCTCCCCCCCCCCCCTTCCGTCTCCTTTCCTCTTGGGTCAAGCGGACATCACGAATCCTACCCTCGCGTCTCTTGGTTTGAAATTCTTGATTCATGGGATTTGTCAGGGCCTCCTTTGACTCACGTCGTCCCCTCGGTGGTACGTTGCGTCTGGCATCACACTTTTTTGCTAATTCCCGTCTCATGTCACAGGTGTTCATCTCGTTCAATCTAAAGTAGTTTTGTTTCTCTCCAGTCCTTCAAAGATGGATCAAACTCGATTCTGGTCAAATCATTAGCTCCACTCGACTTTGTGCATCGGTTGATATTTTCTGCATTTGTTTACGGTTCCCGCGCTGATCGCTTTATCAATCGCCGCAACGACGGTGTATCGTATCCTTACCGACTTCGGCTCTCAAGATATGATATACAATGCAGTCCCCCTTTTTCCTCGGCTGACTGTGGTCGTTAGTTCTGTCTCACTCCGGAAAATGGTCAAACTTCGCCAGGGGCTAATCGAATCCGGTTTGTGCCCATCCCGCTCCTTCGGACAGAGGTGACTGTGCGCATTGGCTGCGAGCAATATCTGGCGTCGCAGGCGGGACATCACGGCTCACATCTCGTCACAGATGGGAAAGGCCTCGCGGTTTCGATCGAAGATAATCATGGTGAGTACCGCATTGGAAACTGACACATCTCAGACGCTAGTTCCTTCTGCACTGTGTCCTTATAAGAATGCTAATTCTCACTGACAGCGCCTGAATGATGGGTCTCAAAGACGAAAGCCTAGCCGCTCGCTGGCTTGTTTCGATGGTACGATCGAAGTAGTTACACATCTAGTTGATGCACCACTTCTGGAAATGGGTTGTGACAGTCCTGGTTGGTCATAATCAGTTTCATTGATATGTATTCTTGTCAGGGTGCCATCTGGATGATTGCTATCGCTGACCGTGAGCGGGTTCTGGAAGTGGTAAGTCGGTCTTTCATTATCCACCTCACTACATCGATGTCAGTTTAGCACATACGAGGATGATCAATAACACGAAGCAGGCTCACAGCAGTCTCGAGGACCACGTGGTCTACTTCACGTTCCTCGGTAATATCTTAGTATGGGGTTGTACTCGTATTTCCGATGTGGAACCAACGTCGATGAGCATGTGTTCCTTCATGTGTTGCCATTCATTTAAAATTAGATGAGGGTGTTTCCCCGCCACGTTCCCTAATAGCAATCGTTGCTCTTTTGCCAGCCTCGAAGGGGGAATCGGCAGGCGCCATGCATGGCACCCTCCAGACCTGACCAACGTTTGAACATGCGGCGTAAGGGCTTTCTCAGGCTGCTGTGAACCTTTCACACGCCCCACTGCGGCATCCATCCTTCAGGGCTAGTATGCGGTTGAATCATTGTTTGTGCTTTGCTTTTCTTATGGTAAATACTGGTGTATTCACAAAGGTTAAATAGTTAACTACAACAAATATGAATACAATCTAAATGTTAAGTGCTTGAGGTGAATGCATGTGTGGTGGGTCGGTTTGTCGGTCATGAGAGCGCATACGCGAGGGCGATCTGGCTGTCACAAGGTTGCCATGGCCATGCCAGAGTCATCGTCATCATCATCACTGCGGTGACACAGGAGGAGAGGGGAAGGGGAGAGAGGATGAGAAAGAACAATGAAGAACGAAAACGAAAAACAAAAACACACACAAAAATTACCACTCACAGGAAAACGCAACCCATGTTGGTAGCTTGTGGGGGTCTTGAAAGGGCACCATAGAGAAGGAGCAGTGGGAAGGACAGGAGAGGAACAGGATGAACAGGAGAACAACCATGGTGGTCCTGTCGTGGCTTTTGTTCGTTTTCATGTCATATAAGTAAAAATCATTATTTAACGTGTGATTAAATAATTACCTTTTTTGTCAAAGGTTACATGAATGTCAACACTAACCGCGACGCTTATGGAACCCTTGGTTCCGCAAGGAATTTATGGCAACTCGTTGAGTGTTCGTGGTCGCGAGTTACCACGCTCAGTATCCTGCGCCCCGCATTTGACCTCGACTCCATTCTGACGGCCTGAACTTCCGGAGCTCGCTGCTCGCCAAACTTTGTCGTGGGTTCCAGCTGTAGCGGCGGTAGCGCTCCAACGGTCAACGTCAGCAGAAAGTGAGTGTCTCGCTGGCACATAATAGGAACGGAGAGTAGATGAGAGTACTCACGATCTGATCGACGAAGCAGAGCATAATCAGTTACAGCCACGTCGTCACAGTGAGTGGGCTATCCCTAGGTTTCGCCATTGGAGGTAATCAGGCGGTCCTGTATCATATTACCAACAGAAGTTCGTCTGGAATGAGACCGGTCCTGGCGACTCGACTGGCTGGATATAGAAATACAATGTTAACGCTTGCTATACTTGGCCGCCGTGACTTCATGACATGCTCATGCTTGCAACCAAGACCATAGGGCAGTAGGGCAAGCTCGATTCGAAAGACAAAAGATCTTCCTCTCATTCCCCCTTAAGGGCTCGGAGAGCTGGATGGATTGTATATGCTCCCGCAGGGCCGCACCAGCTCATTGAATTGATTTAGTCGCCATAGCAAGGATACATTGCTTTATTCTCCTCCACGCCCAAAAGAAAGGAGGGGAACGACGGCGAAGAGTCGAAGACGGGTTACAAGGGAATCACGGGTGAAGATGAGGAAGCATGGACTCGCTGGCTGAAGATGAGAAGATTGACAAAAGAATCTGCAAGGATTAGTGAGCAACAGATGGTTTGTTAAATGGCACCTGAAACGAAGGTCCGAAGGACGTCAAGTCTTCAGAGATTCACTCTCGCCCTCGTGCACGTCCAGGAATCCCTGCCAAAAGGTGCTCGACCGAACAGACTCGATCCGCAGGATGCGCAGTGCAATAGTCTGTTAAGAAATAACGCACGTGGGGCAGCTATGTAAGAGCTGAACCCATGAAACGTCACGGGCACGCTCTCGAACATCTGGACAGGCGGTGTTCAACTTTGAGACTCAACTCCGCTCGCCAAAATGCACCCATCCTAGGTTGCCTTTGTCCCCAACCACGGGCGTTGGCCCATGAGATCGTGCTCCCATGTCTCAGTGATCCCATTTCGAGAAGTCTCGACCGTCGAAGTTCAGGTCATACACTGATTCTACTCCTAGTCCTCAGAAGACGAAGACACGGCCTGCAATCTAGCCTGGCGAGACGAATGTTCTCCTGACTGTCCTCAGCTATTCAAGCAACGCTCATATACTACGTCGTGATGAAATGCATAAATTATCTGGTCCTAAGGCTCGGCACACGGCGCACCGTGAATCACGATTCAACCCTTACAGAAAAAGTTCCAAGTGGCGATCCTTTACGATTTTGTACTTGTCGTCCCTCCTCGTACGCACTCAGATGCCTTTTCCTGGCTTCTGCGCATCTACCGAAGTCGCTCCGTGGTACTGAAATGGCTAACCCTCCTTCACCCGGGTGCGTCTGTCTGACCCACGGCTGAAACTCCTCGTAGGTCGTCGAGCGCACGCAATCCAGTTGAACCAAACGATTATAGGCCTGATGTGGATCCCGGACCTCTGTTGAATTCGTACCTTCACATACTGTGAGGGATGCATCCTCCCTGTCGTGCCTTGTTCCAATTCACCAATATCATTGCAGGAGCGATTCATTGTCAGATGTCGTATTCATGATGGCTCGTTCCAGTCCAGTCTCTCGTACTTCGTCAGACTTTCCCACTCCGACTGCCACCACATCGCCAAACAGTATCTGGAGCATGTCAATATGAAAGTTCATAGGGATCATTATTACCTCAAATTTGTTTCTGAATAACAGCCTGGCAGAGCTTTTACTGACGTGCGTGTGCATATAGCAGTCATATTGCGTAAGAGTTCTCCCATCCCAATCTTTCCCGTGCCATTTTTACCGTAAAGTCATTTAATCAGGTCTACGCGTTAATCGAATCAAACCACCGATACTACGGCCGTTCTTACACTGGCCCTCGATCACGTGCACGCGTGGGATGCAAGTTAGTCGTTACCCTTTGAGGTTTGCTCTCTTCTGCCTCCATCGATCGTACCCCCACTCTAACAATCGTCGGCGTCTCGCGCATATTTGCCTCTTCGTTCTTGAAACTGCATTTCCATCCCCTGTGTGCGCTTGCCATTACAGTGGGATGCAGATGCAGACTGGAAGGAAAGGGGAAGCCTGCGACGTGTGTCGGGTGTCCTGTTTTCCTCTGATCATTGACAGATCCCCCCCATTTACCGATCAGCGTACTTGGTAAGATACACACATTGTCTTTACACTTCCTATGATCATCCCAAAGTCCCGATCTCGTCTCATCTGTCCCAGTCATCTCTCGCTAAGTAACTTTGACGACGGTGTTTCTCACCAGAAAACTTCTTGCCGTCAGCTTACCCATACTGATCGCTCACAATCTTCGTAGATGAAATAGATCAGGTACGGCTTCCCTGTTTGCGAATGTGTCTATCTCCCGCTTGGATGTTTCTCATTGGCAGCCGTGCATTCGTGAATCATATTATCCACGATATGAGAGCCAGAGCTACACGCCAACGGGGCATTGTACATATCGAGGGGTTACACTGTGACAGCACAGCGTGTTTGATGATGTGCTGGTTTGATACGGTATTCCGAAAATATTTCTCATGCAAAGAGTTGGGGTTGAGCTGATGTGACACATGTTGAAGGTAATTGGTTCATGGGTCCCGCTTACTGCAACAAGTCCCCTTTTACCAACTGAGAATTCTTGAATCTTGAACTTGAACTTGGATTTTGGGATTTTCCAGGAGTGACAGGAGTGACAGGAGTGATGTAAGTGATATGATGTATATAATAAATTAATATGCATTTTTTTCTGTTGTCATTTGCATATTCACATTTTTGGGGTTACACATGAT
This sequence comes from Russula earlei, assembly GCA_025769875.1. NCBI lineage: Eukaryota > Fungi > Basidiomycota > Agaricomycetes > Russulales > Russulaceae > Russula > Russula earlei. The sequence continues at coordinate 6,884 of JAGFNK010000820.1, read as the reverse complement.
GTGTCAGCATCAAACTCAGAGTCAAGCTCAACATCTGGGTGCTTGCAGCCCCATTTGCACCAGAGCTGCACATAGAAAAGTTACACAAACAGGTGCACCCACACATTGGTGACACATGTGCTGCCTTAATGACATGCTTGCCATACCCCACTTGGAAGGAGTGGAAGGAAGGGGCTAGAAAAAAGATTTTACATATCACATATAACCCACACATGAATGCAAATCACACTGAAAAATAACTCATGTTTGAAATAGACTCATATTAGTTTATTATGTCACTTACATCACACCTGTCATTCCTGTCACTCCCAGAAAATCCCAAAATCCAAGTTAAAGTTCAAGATTCAAGAATTCTTGGTTGGTAAAAGGGACCCAAGTCTCTAGCTGGCTGAGGGACTCCTTGAAGTGCTACCACCACCATGTGTGGATTTCCCATGGCAATGCCAAGGCAAGGATGGGCAATGAAGATGACAGTGACACCTGTCCTAGCCTCTGTACCAACTATGATGGAAAATTGGGAAGTCCATTAAAATTGATTGGTTATATAATTGAGTCATATAGTATTATAACCTCAGTTATTATTTCAGACCCCCAAATCCATTTAGTTGGTTATGACTAAGGAAGATCATGTTATGCAGTTGCTCCTTGCCCCCTCAATGCAAAACCACCATAACATCATATGATGACTACCTCTACTCCTGCTAGAACAACCAAGTTGTTATCATTACTCCACATACTTGTTGTTAAGATCTGACTGATCTTATTATCAACTCTTTAGTGAAAGAGTTGCTTGATATAGTTCAAGCACTAGACTTTGAATCTGTTGATATTATCTCAGGAAGAGTAGATGATAGAGAAGAGAGGGACCTCTTTCACTATAGAGTAAATGACTTGTAGAGCTTTGACAAGATAGTTATTTCTTGTAAGAGAGTAAGTTGAGCGTAAGGCTTGACTTCTTGGTTCTGCAGAGTATTTATACAATATCTTGACAATGGCTGATCCGATTCATATGAAACTTGGGGTGCACATAGCTGAGAACCAGTAGTATCCAAAAACGTAGAGTGCAATTTGAGAATGTTGGAAATGACTCATGTGTGAGTCATTCTTTTCTAGTATCTATCATCAAAAGTAAGTGATCAATAAGTGAGCCAGTAAGCAATCAGTAAGCGGATCACTAAGCAGTGGTAAGCAGAGATGAATAAGCCACAAGTGATGAGTGAGCAACAGTAAGCAGAGATGAGTCACCATAGGTAATAGATGATATGCAAGAATTCCTAACACTTGTCCAGGCCACAAAGGTGCCTGCAACTATCCAGTTACCAACTCCCTCACTCAGGGACATGTTCCTTGAAGCTGACATGATCAGGAGCAATTGCATACTTTTTGCAGTGGGTTGAATTTCTATAAAAGGCAATTGTGTTGGCAAGAGAATCAGTGCTTCAATCACACATTTAAATGACACCAAATTATTTTCTCAATCTCTTATTCAATTACTTATTTACTAGGTATCAGACATATAAATTGCAATGATACAAAAAATGATTTTCTATTGTGTGTAGAGGGAACAGCAGCAGATGAGGCTGCTAGAATAGGCAGTGGTGTGAGTTCAAAGGGACCTGGTGCAAGGGAGGTGGTGGAAATGGAGGGAGGGGGGTTCTGAGGGAGGGTGGTTTGATATGACCATTCTCCAAGAGCATGCATGTGCACATTTGTGGTGGCAGATATTGCATTGGGCTTGGCATGCTTGCCTGATTGTTCACCCCTGGCATATGAATCACTGTGAACTTGGTGGCACTTTCCCTTAGTGACACCAATGCTCTGTGCTGTCAGTCCCTGCTCATCTGGGAGACAGGTCCATTGTTTTGGGCCCCATTTGATGCCTATTATGCTTGGTTGTCTCCATCAATGTATTCCTTATCAGGTAAGACCATGAAACCTTGAGTCACATTAATTGCAGCTGTGAAACTGTATTTGGCAGCCTGTGTGACCTCAATGATCTCCTCTGATTGATTAGCATTCTCAAGCCTAGATGTGAGATCACATGATAATGATATAATATCCTGAGAGAGATACTAGCCTCTGGATGTGGCCTGATATTGTCAGCTTCCATTTCCCATGCCATGCAGCTTACATCCCAGAGCAAGATGAATCAGTCTCAGCTGCCATTGGGCAAAGAATAGCATGTACCTTGCAATTCATTAGGTTAGCAAATTTATGTGTTAACAGATGAAATTTACTTATATAAGTAAATTAATAATAAGATAACTACTCACCAAATTATATGATCTCTGAATGGGCATTCCTGAACTTCAAACATTGTGTGGTGAAAGGGGCACTTGGGCCAGAATGGGCAGATAGGGTGGATGGTGCACTGGTTAATCAGAAAGACAATAATATTTCTTTTTCATTTTGGTAGGGGAAGAGGGTAAGTAGTTATCTTATTATTAACTTATTGGATATACAATCTGTCATATAGATTAATCCACTTCACTGTACCCAAGGCTAGGTAGCTCAGTGGTTAGAGCACCTGGTATATATCTGGAAGGTCCTGGGTTCAACCCCCAGTCTGGCCATTTTCTTAATTGCACCAGGATATAGGGAATCATGTGAGTGCATGTCAACCCCCTTCTCTGAGGTCCCCAGGTTGGGTCACATAGTGTTGAACCCACAAGTTGGACCCAAGAGGGTGGCAATGACCAAGCACCTCCTCTGAGGTCCCTCTATCTGTGGTTGCATTTCACAACATAACTCACTTGTATAAGTCAATTTCATCCATTAGTGTGTGATTGAAGCCCCAATTCTCTTGCCAACACAATCAGCTTTCATAGTAATTCAACCCACCATGAAAAGTTGAAAACTATCAGGAGCACATCAGGAGAGAGCATCAGAGAAGAATGGGCCATTACATCCCACCAAGGCCACCCTACCCACCACTGCATGGCAGCACTACTATCTGAATCCCAGTCACAAGGGACACTTGAGTCACAAGCATCCCAGTCACAGGGCATGCACAGGTCACAGGACCAAACATGTCCATGATCATAAGACTTCATCCTTTGGTCAACAGCGGTGTCCATTTACTGGTAAACAGACTTAGGTTCAAGCTCCACTCTGTCAAGACTCACTATTGAACAATCCAGTTCAAGAGTGAGGGAAAAGCTCAGAGATGAGTTGATAGATGTCTATGATGGTGTGGGCAAGAAAGAGGGTCCAAAGCAGTAGCAAGTACCAAAGGGGTACCGTTACTGGGAGCACTGTTACGGCGTCATGGCCATAAGAGCATTAGCTCAAGGTTCAGTGGGGCCAAGTCCCTATGACTTGGTTCGAGGGTTCAGTGGGGCTGGCTCAAAGAGACCAGATCAAGGGTTTAGCATCTCAAGGCTGAGTCAAACAGTGACTCAGTCCGCAGAAAGAGTCAGTCTTCTGGTTTCACAGAAGAGGAGGACGATGAGAGAGAGGCAGAGGAGGAAAGGAACACAAGAGTTCCTTGAGGTGTGCTTAGGTCAAGCAGAGTGTAGGCCAGCACAAGCAAGTTGTGATTTTGAGAGAGTATACAGGGCAAGGGATGCGACAAGTAATGGGACAAAGCTAAGCTTGGGGCATTCCCCAGCTTCTACAGGTGCTTAAATACTGTATCTAGCGAGGCTGTACAGTACCATATGCGGAACAATAGATAATACTAAGCCAGTAGCAAAAGGAGCTCAAACAATAGATGAAACACAATAGGTGAAACAAGAGAAACCATCAATAACAAGGGATGGAACAGTAACCAAGGGTACGAGGGTGAAAAGTGGAGAACAATAAGAAATGTTTCAGAGACGAACTGAAAGAGGGGGTAGATCACAACAAGCACAGAGCAAGTATACAGCAAGGAAGCCAGTGGGGCAGAGGGAGCAGTCCTAAAGGAGTACTCCTGGTAAAAGAGAGTGCTGCAAATCAATTGGACCATCTGAAGACTGTCCACTACTTTATTGAGTGCTTATATACTAGAAGGGAACTGCTAAATAGAGAACAAGTCATAACCTTGTTATCAAGCACACTAAGAGATGAGTAAGACATCAGGTAATGCTTAGTGAGCATGCTCAGTCATGCTCAGTAAGCTGCTGAGTAAGGAGGCCCTAGACAATGAGTATGTCATGGTAACAAGCTGTGTCAGTTCTCAAGCATGAAGACAAGTTGATAGTAGAAATGTATTTGAGAAACGGGCTGGTTCCTGTGTGTAAAGAATAAGGATCCCTGCAGCAGTCAAAGTGTTTTATGCTAAACAGGTTATGGCCAATAGACCCTTCCTAGTATGACTCAGTCCATTGAGAATCTAGGGTAAGTTTGTAATGGGATAGACTAGGGCTGATTCCACTAGCTATATGTGTTCAAGTTGTTGAAGCAGATGGGCGCAGGTTATGATAACAGTGATAAGATCCTTAAGATCTATCAAAGATATTTCAGTTTGTGTAAGACAAAAAAACTATAAATCAGTAATACCTATCAAAGATATCTACAACGCGTGATTAGATGCGATAGATAGATAGGAAACAGTAAGTACTCACTTCAGTTTGTGTAAGACAAAACTGAAGCAATCTAGCTAATTGAGTGCCTCTTAAATACGCGAAAGCGTCTCTAAGCAATGTAATCATAACTACCAACTTGTATCATAAAGGATCAGTCATTAGTAGCTACCAATTGTCATCAATTAACTTATCATTGTAACATACGCAGGCTGCAGCATCTGAGCTGAGCCGGTCCGGGCTGATCCGACGTGTGGAGCGACGCGCGTGAGCTGGGAGCGCCCGGTCCGTGGGAGCCGATGTGTTAACGCAACTGGGCTGTGATTACATCAGACTGCCCAAAAGCAGTGGTAATCTCAACACAAGTCTGTTGGAGACCTTGAACAATGCAGAGAGAGTAGAGGAAGGTAGGTCTCAAAGGAGGAGAGCTCTTCTCAGGGGAGTGAAGAGAGACTCTTAGGGAAGGAAGGGATAGGTAGAGTAGATGGTGGTTGGTGTGTGTGAAGAGTTGGTGAGATGGAGATGTGGATGTGGTTTGAGGATTAGGAGTGAAGTGGGTTGCAGGCAAATATGTTGGACAAGAGTAGATTGGATTCTACAAGAGACCAAGCTTAGGGCTTTGGTCACAAAGTACTGAGCTTATATATAATATACAGGAGAAGCACAGCAATAGCTGTGCTTTGACTGTGCTACTAGTATAGTAGGAGTCATAATAAGTAGGAGTCATAGAAATGAGGCCACAAATGAGTCATAACCAAGTAACTGTGCTGCACAGTAAGTGCGCAGCATTGCACAGTCAAAACTAAGAAGTGAATATAAATGGAAAGAGAACCAAACAAAGGGAAAGTAACAGCAATCCAGTGTTACCTGGATGTGTATGGATCACATGATAACAGAGAAGGGATCACAAGATGTAAGAGATCACAAGACCAGTAGGTAGAGGGACGTACGAAGGCAAGCAGTCCATAGCAAAAGGTAAGAAGTAAATGTAAAAGGAAAATGGTGTAAACAGAGTAAGGGCCTCTAGTGTCCACATGTTCACTGCTTAGCGCATGTGCAAAGTATCTGATTCATTTGCTGTTAGTTAGTTTAGGGCCAGTCTTTCTGAGACTTGGAGTATTTGATGGTGAGGAGGTGTTCCTTATAAGACCCCTTATAAGGTTCTATTAGGGTCCTTTAGAGTTAACCCTAATATCAGTATTAAGGTCCCTAGTGTTGTCTTATAGTTCATTCTAAGGTTATTAGAGTTAGTCTAATAATGTGTCCTAGGATCTATAGTATCTTCATCATCATCCAATATAAGGACCTTTGGGTCATCTTAAAGGGTCATTAGTGGGCCTTTAATATTGTCCTTTACTGTTAGATAGGTTGCCACCAAGTAGGGCTTGCTGTATGTTGATTGTGCCTACTTATGACACTGAGATTGCTACTATGGAAGTACTTAATGCTTCCAGCACCAAGATTGTTCACAGTGGAAGCAACTATTGCTTCCATGAGCCATCCTTGCTCCTATAGCACCTACCAGTACTTACAGTAGCAAGAACCTTATACCTGAGGGCTATATAAGCCCCCAGTTTGTAGCAGTTGAGCCTTAAGCTCAACTTAGTTTGCCAATGCCAATCCCAAACAGTTGGCTCCTACCATGTCTGCAGTGCCCCTCTCATCTTGTTTACATACTCTAGAAGGACATAACACTCCTTCCCCTCCATGAGTATTGCCTGCTTGAGTCAAGCATATCTGCATTGGTAGGACACATTTACAGATGGGACCATTGATCTTATTTATTGCCATTTTCAGCACACTTGGTGGAGCTTGAATTCCACCCAAATCGGTGCAGAAACCCCCTCAAACATGCGGGATAAATATCTCCCTCAAAACAGCTTCAGTTCATATGAATCTTATTGTCCCTGAATGGCCTGAATGAGGGCTAGGCAGTCCCATTGATTTCATGAGATTTGAGTGAGAATTGGGTGGAGCTGGACTCAAGCCACCTCCACATGTGTATTAGATGAATTACAACTCAAAAATCGTGGTCTATATTAGTGCTGTTCCAGCCTGGCTCAGCCTGAAAGCCCCAGCTTTGGCTTGGCTCAAGGCAGCTCTGGCTTTCTCAAATCCCAGGCCAAGCCAAAGCCGTCAAACCCAGCTTGGCCTGCTTGGCTCAGCTTAGGCCACAGCTTTTCTATGGAAAATGTGAATTGTTTCTTTTCCATACAGGTCGCTATGATGCTACTGTAGCGCACCTGTTCAGGGCACATGGAGTTCAGGAGGTTTGATCCAAGGGTGGGTACAGACAGGGAGGAACTGAGAGAAAGTGGAGATCGTGCCCTGGATCTGATGCTTGATGTCCTAGAGGCATGGGTAAAGGTGCATGAGTGT
>JAGFNK010000819.1:0-20884 GCA_025769875.1 Russula earlei | reverse complement strand
TCATTCTGTCTCTCCATCTGTCTGCAGGTGATATGCTGTCTCAATGATATCTTGACATTTAACTTCTTCCATAGTTCCTGGGTACATTTGCTGCAAATTGAGGGCCCTCTGTCTGATATTATTTTGTGTTGGGAGCCTATTCTTCTCCTCCAGACATTGTTCATGATTATGTCGCTGTCCTCATCTGCTGTGATTGTCTTTGGCAGGGGTAATGATTATTGCTTTGCTGAATCGATCTACTATGACTAGGAGGCTGTCAAAGCCTTGTGAAATCGGTAGGTCCATAATAAAGTCCATGGTAATGCTTTCCATACATCTCCAGCTGGTGTGATTGGTACAAGGGGTGTTTCTGTCTTTGGGCTTTCTTGTACTTTGGCAAATTGCACAACCGTCTACATAACTTTTGACATAGGTTAGCATTCCTGGCCACCAATAGTTTCAACTGATTAGTTCGTAAGTTTTTCCATTTGGCCAGGATGTCCAGTGGCGAGGGAGTCATGATGTAGTTTCAGAATTTTCTTTCGTAGGGTGTCATTGTTTGGGATATAGACCTGATCGCTACGCATTAGATACTTCTGGGTCGTAGTCTTTGCTAGATCGCAGTTGTTTGTTGAAGTTCTTGGTCGCCAATTGGTTCTGTAGCAGAGGTGCGTGTTGCTCTAATTTTAAAATTTGTTATCTAGGAGTACCTTTCCATCGTTTTTTGTTTTGTATCCCCTCTTTAAAGTCTGGCTGCCTGAACAGACCATCTGCTTTGCTCATAGTTCCTGGTGATGGGTGATGTGAAGTCAAAATTGCTGAGAAGCAGTGCCCATCGGGCTTGTCATCACGTGAGTTTTTTGTTTTTGTTATGAAGTATGTCAAATTATTGTGGTCCGTCCATAGATCAATGGGGTGTGTAGCGCCTTCAAGGTAGTGTCGGAAGTGCCAGAGGGATGAGACAATGGCAAGGAGTTCTTTATCATAGATCATGTAATTCCGTTGTGCGGGTGTAAGGATTTCGAAAAATAGGCTACTGGGTGATATCTGTTAATTCATCAGTTGTTTCCAAGATTGTGCTGACTGCAAAGTCACTTGCATCGCAGATGAGCCAAAAGGGTTTAGTATGATCAGGTAACATGAGGACTGGGGCTGTCGTGAATGCCTGGATTAATTTTCTAAATGTTTGTTCTTCATCGTCTTCCCATTTAAAGGGGTATTCTTTCTTTGTTAGATTATTGCCGTTTTCAGCGCACTTGGCGGAGCTTGAATTCCACCCAAATCGGCGCAGAAACCCCCTCAAACATGTGGGATGAATATCTCCCTCAAACAGCTTCAATTCATATGAAATTTATTGTCCCTCAGTCGCCTGAATGAGGGCTAGGCAGCCCCATTGTTTTCATGAGATTTGAGTGAGAATTGGTGGAGCTGGACTCAAGCCACCTCCACATGTGTATTAGATGAATTACAACTCAAAATCATGGTCTATATCTATTATTTTTCCCTCATGTTGTACCCATGGGCTGTCTTGAGGCAGCCCCATAGTGTTTTTTGACTCAAGTGGTGTGTGTGCAACGTTGTTTCCAGTGCAATTGGAGTTGTGGCCAGCCACTCATCACCCCTCTCGCCTCTCGATTCTGACCATCCTTCTTGTTTTTCACAGACAGAGAGGAGTGGGTTGCAAAGAGGGGTCCTTTCTGAACTCTTTCTACTACAGAGTAGCTAGGGTGTTTTTATACACAGGAGAGAGGTACTAGAGATGCAAGGCATGAAAGTGAATCAAGACTGGTTGAGACAGTTGAGGCGGTCGTGAAAGGCTTGAGATGCGAACACATCTAGTGTGCTGAGTGTGCATGCGTGCGTGGTCAGTGGCAAGGGCTGGGCAATGCGATCGAGGTCTTGATGTCGCATGCGAGATGGCTTGTGGTGTGTGGTCAGTGGACTGCCTGGAACGAGAGGGAGGTGGCAAGGGATGAAAGGGAGCTGAGGTGTCAGTCTCATGTTGTGTTGTGTCGCATTTCGCATGTGATTTTGAGGCCAGCCATAATCTTCCTTACACCTCCCGGGGGCTTGAAACTTTGACCATCCTCGGTCAAGCATCTGAATGTGAGTGTTTGAGCCTTTCATGTCTGAATTGAGGCAGTGGTCGTGGCTGCTTGTGCTGCAGAAGACACAAAGGTGGCCATCGGCAATGGCAATGATGGAAGAGGTGAGGGCGATGGGAAATGGAGGCGATGGAGACAAGGGTGGCAGTGATGAGATGGCGGCTGCAGGTGGTGGTGTGTTGTCTTGTGGCGGTGGTGGCATGGTCGTCTCCATTGCAGGTGGTGGCAGCAGGCGTGGACGAGGAGTGAAGGCGTAGGTGGTGAGCGTGAGTTCGTAGATAGAGACGTAGGTGGTGAGGACTTGAGAAAGAGGATGCATGGGGCAGCTTGTGCAGGGGTGGGATCTGTCGTCTTGCGGTGGCGGTGGCGGGGTCATCTCCACTGCAGGTGTCAGCAGCAGATGTGGGCAAGAGCACATGAATGGATGGGGAGGCGATGTGGGAGGCGGCATGTGGTGTGCTGTTGGTGTCAGTGACTGCTTCTCCTGCAGTGGTGGCATGGTGGTGGCTTCTGCTCCTGTTGTGGCGTGTTGTGGCTAAGTTCATGGCTGTGGCCTTCTTGGTCTTCTGGGGTGGTGCTGGTGGCGAGGGGTTGCGACGGTGTGGCAGTGCTGGTGTCATGCAAAACTACTAAAGTGGCAGCTGAGACTGAGAAGACTGAGGCTGAGACTGAGAAGGTGGCAGCAGACTGAGCTGGTGCGACGGTGGAGGCGGATGGGGCAGAGGCAATGACTGAGGGCGATGCAGGGGCGACGGCAGCTGTGGCTTACAAGGGCATGGTGGCAGTGGCTTGTGAGATGGTGGTGGAGATGGCAGCATGTGGCACTAAGACATCAGTGGCTGAGGCTACGGTGGCGGCTGATGAGACTAAGGCAGCTGCCAAGGCTAAGAGTGCGGTGGCAGCAGTTGACTGATCTGAAGCTGGGGCAACAGAGACGGCTGGCAAAACTAGGGGCGCAGTGGTGGTGGCTGAGACTGAGAAGGCTGAGGCTGAGGGCAGGGTGGAGACAGCGGCAGCTGGCGATGCTGGTGCTATGACGGACTGGGCTGAACTGACGAGTATGGGCGAGGCTAAGATGGAGACTGATGCGAAGTTGGCGGCTGGCACGACTGAGGCTACTGTGGCGACGGACGAGGCGATGGACAAGACTGAGGGTGACGAGACGACTGAGGGTGTGGGAGTGGATGAGATGAAGGTGGGGGTGGCAGACGAGGCTGTGAGGGCTGAAGTGGTGGGCGGCACTAAAACATCGGTGGGCGAGGTTGAGATGGTGGTTGTGCATGGAGCTGAGACAGTGGCCATAGCAGGTGACACTGAGGGTGTGGGAGCTGGTTGGGCAAAGATGGGGACAGTGGCAATAGGCAATGTCATGGCTGAGGCTACGGCGGCGGGGACAGACGAGGTGGTGATGATGGCTAATGCAGGCGATGCTGGGACAGCGAGGGCAGGTGGAGCTGAGGTGATGATGGCTGGTGAGTCGAGGATGGTGGCAGTGAACGAGGTGATGGGAATGGCGGACGAGGTGGGAACCACAGGGACGATGGGCAATGCAGGTGAGGTGGAGGCGATGGTGCACGATGTAGGGATGGAGGCTGGAGCGGGCATGGGTGCAGGGTAGTGTAGTCATCTTTGTCTTCGTCTGCAGAGCAGAGTTGGTGTTCCCACTGAATGTCACAGGGATGCTGAGAGAATATCTTGACTAGTGTGTCAAATACTTCTCAGAAATCGACAAAGTGCCTCTGCTGTTCATTTGGGCGCCAGGGGCTGAGACGTTGGGAGACCATCTGGTGGTCATCCGGGTAGAGTCCAAGCCAGAATGACTCGTCGTGTCACAGTAACTAGCCGTGTCAGGTCACAAGCAGAAAACAAGTCGGTGATAGAGAGGTGTTCAAGAAACAGGCTGGTTCCCATGTATAATGAGTAAGGATCCCTGCAGCGGTCGAAGTGTTTTATGCTAACAGGTTATGGCCAATAGACCCTTCCTAGTACGACTTGGTCCATTGAGAAGCTAGGGTAAGTTTGTAATGGGATAGACTAGGGCTGGTTCCACTAGCTATATGCGTTCAAGTCCATCGGGGACCTTGAACAACGCAAAGAGAGTAGAGGAAGGTAGGTCTTAAAGGAGGAGAGCTCTTCTCAGGGGAGTGAAGGGAGACTCTTAGGAAAGGAAGGGAAAGGCGAAGAGTAGATGGTAGATGGTGTGTTGAGAGTTGATGAAATGGAGAGGTAGTTGTGGTTTAAGTTTGTAAGAGTGAAGTGGGTGCAGGAGAATATGTTGGACAAGAGTAGGTTGGATTCTACAAGAGACCAAGCTTAGGGCTTTGGTCACAAAGTACTGAGCTTATATATACAGGAGAAGCGCAGCAATAGCTGCGCTTTGACTGTGCTACTAGTATAGTAGGAGTCATAATAAGTAGGAGTCATAGGAATGAGGCCACGAATGAGTCAGAACCAAGTAACTGTGCTGCACAGTAGGTGCACAGCATTGCACAGTCGAAGCTAAGAAGTGAATATAAATGGAAAGAGAACCAAACAAAAGGGAAAGTAACAGCAATCCAGTGTTACCTGGACGTGTATGGATCACATGATAACACAGAAGGGATCACAAGACGTAGAGATCACAAGATCAGTAAGTAAAGGGACGTACACAAGCAAGCAGTCCAAAGCAAGAGGTAAGAAGTAGATGTAAAGGAAAATGGTGTAACACGTTGCAATCTTCATAGCACAGGTGGCACGCATGGACGAGGGGACCACAGATTGCCCTGAAACTCTGGTAGTATTCATCTACATCTTCCTGGTCACACATGCGGAGTCTTGACAAGGAGGCAATAAGGTCCTCCAGATCCCACTTGAGCTTGAGGTATTCTAACTGAGTCAGCATGCTGAAGGAGTGCGGCACATGGTGAAGACAGATGGCAGGTCAACGCAGGCAGTGTGACTGGTGCAGCTGTGACTGTGGGTGTGGAGGGCCAAATGCGAGTTGGAAGGGAGCGGTGCGACTGATGCGTCTGAGACAGCAGGTGTGGTGGGAATGAGGGCAAAGGATGGTCAGAATGGAGAGGTGAGAGGGGTGATGAGTGGCTGGTTGTCACTCCGATCACACTGAAAACAATGTTGCACACCACAACACTTGAGTCAAAAACACTAAGGGGCTGCCTCAAGACAGCTCATGGGTACAACATGAGGGAAAAACAATAGATATAGACCATGATTTTGAGTTGTAATTCATCTAATACACATGTGGAGGTGGCTTGAGTCCAGCTCCACCAATTCTCACTCAAATCTCATGAAAACAATGGGGCTGCCTAGCCCTCATTCAGGCAATTCAGGGCCAATAAATTTCATATGAATTGAAGCTGTTTTGAGGGAGATATTCATCCTGCATGTTTGAGGGGGTTTCTGCGCCGATTTGGGTGGAATTCAAGCTCCGCCAAGTGCACTGAAAACGGCAATAAGTGGGCTTGCTGTATGTCGATTGTGCCGAGAATCGCTCACATGACAATGTGCATGCATATTATGGACACCTCTACTCACCCCTTTTGTCCATGTGCAACAGGGTGACACCATAGAGGCTGGGTTTCCTCTCATAAGGAAGGGTCCTTCAAGGGCCCTCTCTTGAGAATGGTTCATGACATTCATCCCCTATTTATGACCTAGTTGCCTCCTGCAACTATGTTATTAGGCTTGGGCATTGTTGGGTACTGTCGGTGAAAGGCCTTTACAGCCTCTTTGGCTTTGATTAGGTTGGACACAGGCTCCCAAGTGTTCTCTGCCATGGGGTACCCTTTCCATTGTATCAGGTATTGAATACCTCTATGGTTAGGGAAATGTCTGGATGCTGGGACCTGGTCCACTTCATACTGTTCCTCCCCTTCCACTATAGTGGGTGGAGGTTGTTTGAAGTTAGGACCATGGGCAGTGGTCTCTTTGTATGGTTTGATCAGGGAGTTATGGAAGACTGGGTGTATCTTCCATGTCTTGGTAGTTCTAGGCATACGTTGACTGGGTATGAGGTGATGACCTTGAAGGGTCCATACCGTCGAGGGGCTATCTTTGCTTTGGGTGCGTTGTCTTCAGATTAGTGGCTTCTAGCCAGACTAAGTCTCCTGTCTTAAACTGTTACTTGGGGAAGTAAGAGCTGGGCTGTCCCATCAATGCTGTGGCATACTGGAGGGAGGCTGCGACCTCCTCTCTGAGTAGGTCCAGTTGTTGCAGGTGTTCCAAGAGGAAGGGAACTTGGTATTGAACTAAGAGGGGGGTCAAACGTTGGATTGAAGCCTTACCATATTTCAAAGGGGGCTTTGTGGGTCGCACTATGGGTGCGTGCTTATGAGCAAACTCCATGAATGGGACTAGTTTTGGGGACCCAGTTATCCTGTTGGCTGATTACAAGAAGATTCTCAAGTCTGTTCTAGTTCTTGGTTGACTCTTTCTGTTTCCCCATCTGACTGGGGGTGGTATGCTGTGCTGAAGGGAGGACTTAACATTCAGTTCCTCCATCGTTTCTGTGGGTAACCTTGCTGCAAACTGGGGGACCTCGGTCGGAGATGGATTTGAGTTGGTAACCCTACTCGTTCCACACATTGTTCATGATTAGGGAGGCAGTATCTTCTGCGGTGATGGTCTTGTGACACAGGAGGAGATGATGGCAGCTTTACTAAAGCGGTCCACAACCACTAGTAGGCTGTCATACACCTTGAGAGAGGGGTAGGTCGACGATGAAGTCCATGGTGATGCTGTCCCAGATCTTGCCTGCAGGGGTGATAGGGATAGGGGTACGTTGTTGTTGGGCGGTTTCTTTGTGCTTTGACATATAGCACAACCATCTACATAGTCTTGACAAATGTTAGCATTCCTGGCCACCAATAGTTACGGCTTATTAGTTCGTAGGTCTTCCATTGACCCGGTGGCCAGTGGCTAAGGAATCATGGTGTACTTTGAGGACTGTCCTTAGTGCGTCCATCTTGGGACATAGACTTTTCCTTTGAAGAGAATCAGTCCATCTTCTAAGTTCCAGTCCTGCAAGCCTTTTGTAAGGCGGGGGGCCATTCTTCAGGATGGTTTCTAAGGCCCTTTGACTCTGGTCATAGTCTTTGCTGGAACGTAGTTGTTTTCTTAGTTCAAAGTCTCCTATGGGTTCCATTGTGGATGATCGGTTGCTCTAATTTTAAAAAATTGTTGGTCCAGCAGGACCTTTGCATCATTTTCATGCATCCCCTCTTTATAGTCTGGCCCTGGACAGACCGTTGGCTTTGTTTGGGTTCCAGGTGGTGTATAATGTGGAAATTGAATGCGCTAAGCAGCAAAGCCCACCGAGCTTGTCGTCAGTGAGTTTCTGCTTCATCATGAAGTACATGAGGTTGTTGTGGTCTGTCCACAACTCCACTGGGTGTTTAGCGCCCTCTAAGTAGTGTTGGAATGCCAAAGGAGGAACTATGGCCAGAAGTTCTTTTGTCATAATCATATAGTTCCTCTGAGCGGGGTCTAATGATTTGGAGAAAATAAGGCACTGGGTGGTACCGATGTTTAGTTCAGTCTGTTGTTCTAAAAGGAGCCAACTGCAAAGTCGCTTGCATCACAGATCAAGCAGAATGGTTGTGAATGGTCAGGGAGCGCTAAGACAGGTGGCTTTTGTGAAATGCTCATATGAGGATGCGAAGGCTTTTTCTTCTTCAGATCCCCAATGAAATGGGTGATCCTTCTTGGTTAGGTTGAACAATGGTTTGGGCCAGATGGGAATATTGGTGTATGAAAAGTCTGTAGAAGTTACAAAAGCCTAAGAAGGCTTGAACTTCGGTGATATTACTAGGAGTTGGCCATTGTGTGATGCCTATGAGTTTATCTGAGTCCATTGATATGTGTCCTTGGAAATGTGTATGCCTAGATAGCTGATGGATGTTTGACGGAAAGGCACTTTTCTGGCTTAGGTATAAGTCATGTCTTGTAGGATTTTAAGGACTTTATGTGTCCATTGATCTAAGTCATGAATGGTGTTTGCAAGGATTAGTATATCGTCTAGATATACCACAACGTGTCCTGTTGTGATCAGTGGTGCTAAGATATTGTTCATGAATCGTTGGAATGTGGCTGGTGCATTACAAAGGCCGAAGGTCATAAAAGTGGTTCAAAGAGGCCTAAGGGTGTCTTAAAGGCTGCGAGGTGTTCATCACCTTGTCAAGGCGATGTTGTTATATCCCCATCGTACGTCAACTTGTGAAGTATTGCCCCTTGTAGTTTGTCAATAAGGTCTGGGATTAATGGTAGGGGGTAGGCATCTTTGATAGTGCGGCATTAAGTCCTCGATAGTCTTGTACTGGGTGAGGGCACCCCTTTCTTTTCCACAAAGAAGAATGGGCTAGCTATTGGTGCTTTGGAAGGGGGATAGTCCCTCGTTTGAGGTGTTCATCTAGATACTCTTCAAGGCCACTAATTCCTTTGGAGTGAGCTATAGATGCCACAGTCCTTATGCGAGGCTTCTGGTTTGAGGTTAATGGCATGATCCCATGGTGCATGAGCAGGGAGGCATTGGGAGGCTTGTTCATCAATACGCTTTGCCAGACTTAAATTCAGTTGGGATTAGTTCTCGAGAGACTGTGTTGGCTGATTATCCTTTGCCAACTTGGTAGATGTTGTACTCTTTGCTTGGATTTGTAATGGGTAACGCTGGAAGGCATATAATGTGTTGGTCGACAAGGGGTTCCTCCTTGTCCAGTGTGTCCTGAAATATTAGCTGCTATATGTTTGAATGATGGTTCTTCATCTTCTGGGAAGGTGAGGGCTTTTATTATCCTCTGTGTGCACTGCGGGTTGATGGGACTGTTATGGAGGGTCGTGTCATTACACATGTTGTTGGGCAGTTTTGCAAAGTGATAGTGTCATTGGTCCAATTGATGTCTGGTTATGGTGTTGTAGCCAGTCAGTACCCAGGATAATATCATGGTCTCCTATGTTGGTAACAAGGAATTCTGCTGTTCATCATGTGTGCCTCCCATCGCCTTGATTTGTAGCCATTGGATGGTGCTGTATCTGATTAAACCATTAGTGTTTGTGGTGCCATCTACATTCTGTGCTGGTAGGGGTTTCTGTAAGCTGCAAAGGTGGAGATTATGTTGGTTCACAAATTGTTCATGGATGATCATTCCTTCTGCCCCACTGTCTATGAGGGCACTTGCACCATTTCCTTGCCGCTGAGTTTCCCCATGAGTGTTACTTTCAAGGCTATGGAAGGGGATCTTATATTCTTTGTAAAGACTTTGGGGTAATTGATTTGTATGGGTATAGTGGCAATCTGTACCATATTCCTTAGCAGTGCACTAAGGGGTTCCATCAAAACTCCATAGGGGCAGAATGGGGACATGGAATGTTAGTGGCAATGTTACTGAGTGGTTTGGGGTCCAGAAGATGCTGGAACACCTGAACTATGGACTGCACCATTTGCATCATGCATGTGTCAGATCTTGATCATTTATGTTTGTTGATATTGCGTTTGGAACATGTTGATCGTATATTTTTGACGATGTATTGAAGAAGCAATGAGTAGCATTGCTTCTGTTCCAGATGTTCCTGTACTGCCACATACGTCGCTTCCTTGATTAGGAAAGTACTTATGACACTGAGATTGCTACTATGGAAGCACTTAATGCTTCCAGCACCAAGATCGTTTACATAGAAGCAACCTCGCTTCTATGAGCCGCCTCTTGCTTCTATAGCACACCAACCAGTACTACAGTAGCACAAACCTTATCCCTGTAGGGCTATATAAAGCCCCCAGTCTGTAGCAGTTGAGCCCAAAGCTTGACTTAGTCTGCCAATCCCAAACAGTTGACTCCTACCCCATCTGCAGAGCCCCTCTCATCTTGTTGCCATTATCCAGAAGGATCTAATACTCCTTCCCCTCCATGAGTATTGCTTGCTTGACTCAAGCACATCTGCATTGGTAGGATGTGTTCATAGACATGACCATTGATCTTATTTAAGGCACTTTGGAGCATTAACATAAGTCGAGCTTCTATCACAGACATCACTGTGAAAGCAAACCAGAAATAGGCAGGAAGCCTTAGGACTAGGATCTAGTCATCATATGGTCAGCAACCTACGCTGAAGTAGTCAAGGAAGAGAATCTATACAGATCTCTCCACGACAAGAAGAAGGTGTACTATGTGACTCTTGACAAGCAGCATGGTTTGACACACGCATACTTCTGTAAAGACCCCTGCTTTCATTGGCATAGACAGTGGTAAGCGGGCACACAAGTCCCTACTCCCTAGGAAAGGCAGTGGCAAGCGGACAAACTGGAGATTGAAGGTGAACATAGCATATGCATAAAGTTCAACCAGAATTGAAGCAAGGAACCAAGTTTGGTTGGTTCATTGCTAGAGAGAGGGACGATCTACCCCAAGAATCAAAATGACTGCCATGTGGTGTTGGGCAGACCAGGAAGGACCTATGTTACACCATTTTCCTTTTACGTCTACTTCTTACCTCTTGCTATGGACTGCTTGCTTGCATACGTCCCTTTACTTACTGGTCTTGTGATCTCTTACATCTTGTGATCCCTTCTGTGTTATCATGTGATCCATACACGTCCAGGTAACACTGGATTGCTGTTACTTTCCCTTTGTTTGGTTCTCTTTCCATTTATATTCACTTCTTAGTTTCGACTGTGCAATGCGCGCACCTACTGTGCAGCACAGTTACTTGGTCCTGACTCATTCGTGGCCTCATTCCTATGACTCCTACTTATTATGACTCCTCTATACTAGTAGCACAGTCAAAGCGCATATTGGTGCTTCTCTGTATATATAAGCTCAGTACTTTGTGACCAAAGCCCTAAGCTTGGTCTCTTGTAGAATCCAACCTACTCTTGTCCAACATATTCTCCTCTCAACCCACTTCGCTCCTAATCCTCAAACCACATCCACCTCTCCATTTCATCAACTCTTCACACACCATCTACCATCTACTCTTTGCCTTTCCCTTCTTTTCCTAGAGTCTCTCTTCACTCTCTTGAGAAGCTCTCCTTCCTTAAAACCTACCTTCCTCTACTTCTCCGCATTGTTCAAGGTCCCCGATGGACTTGAATGCTATGAGCTAGTGGAACCAGCCCTAGTCTATCCCATTACAAACTTACCCTAGCTTCTCAATGGACTGAGTTCATACTAGGAAGGGTCTATTGGCCATAACCTGTTTTAGCATAAAACACTTCGACCACTGCAGGGATCCTTACTCATTATACACGGGAACCAGCCTGTCTCTTAAATACCTCTTATCACCGACTTGTCTTCTGCTTGTGAACTGACACGGCTAGTTACCGTGACATTCAGACCAAGCTTAACATTTCACCGTGGCTTCTACCTCGAATACTCTTGCTATCCCTGAACCCTCTATCGAACCATCTTCCTCATCTAACCCTCTTCAACACCGCACTGTCACTCCAAAAAAGACAATCTACCTAACCGTATCACTGTAACACCTTTTGGCACCCAACGAACCCGAAGTAGGATACTACTACTGCATCGAAAACCTTTATCAAATTTATCAACGACGTTGGTGATAAACTTGATAGAGAAGTTGGACTTAACCTTGAATATGCCACTCACGAAGGCCTTGTTCTCAAACAATGAAGAACACAGTTAGGAACTTGGGATCAATCAGACCAGCCCATACCAACTTTCAATACCAACCTTCACCCTCTCTTGGAAGACATCATTTATCTTCGGCAGAAGAATCTGAACGACCTTCCTCTCGACCTCGAACCAGACAACCTTCACCAAGGTTATCTCCTATACATCTAGCTGTAGAAGCTGCGCCAGTACCCAAACCACTTCCTGTACCACAAAAGATCTTTGGTATTGCTCGCGTACCCACTCCTAGACCTATTACCCCTCCACCCACCTTCACCTCCTACTCCACCATCCTCCAGCAATGGCTGCCATAGTCCCAATCCCTTCTAATGGAGCGGTCAGGGGAAACCCACCCATCTATCTTTGATGGAGACCGCTCCCAATCCTCCAAATTCATGAGAGAGTTTGCCATCTTTCGCAATATGAATGATGAAAACTCTCTCTTCAACAGTCCTTATAGATGAGTTATGCTTGTCTATCTTTATAAGGGGCCCTAATGTGGACCATTGGGTGGACACTCAACTGGAAGCAGTCAATAATAGTGTCAACACTCTGGAGTACTCAGGACCGACGAAGCTCTATGGAACGACTTATAAATGCGTTTAATAATGCCTTCCCGACATAATAAAAGGCAAACGCGTTCAATAACTAGCTGTTCTAAGGCAACAAGGACCTGACCTGGACTCTTATTTGCCACTTTACCAACCTTGCCAACAACGAGGATACGACCTAAATGCAAACGGAACTCTAGACTATTTGCTAGAGGTCTTAGTAGGCACACTCCTTAACAACGTCTATCAAGGAAACCCTACCTACCAATTTCATGGAATGGACTGAAGCGGCTAGAAAGGAACACAACAAATATGCTGTGAGGCAAAGCTATATGGGAGATATACGCAATATTGTGCGTAATCCCCAACGATTCCTTAACTTCTGTCCTACCAACACTACATTCCGTCCTCCTCCTGGACTGCCTCCTAAGGGTAATCCTACCTTTGTACCAAGGAACCCTACTGGTCAATTTATTCCTAGGGGCAACAATCAAGTTGTTCCAATGGATGTTGACCACACTAGAGTGGCCACTACTGAGCAGAGAAGAAGAAACATCAAGTCAAAGGTCATTGCTTCTTTTGCTCTAAACAAGGACATGTGGCACGCAATTGTCCTAACAAGTTGACCACCTTCAAATCAGTTCCTATGAAAACACGTCTAGTTGAAGTTATAGAACCAGATGAATACCAGGAACTGTATTACCCTGAAGAACAGGTTGACACCCATGTTCGTTTAGCTCAAACTGATGAACAACCAACCGAATATTATCAGGAAAACCCCTGATGATCAACCAACCCAACAACCTACTCAACAGGAGACACAGACTTATAATGAAGGACCATCTCCTAAGGAAGTTGTGGCTATAATGTCTGGATATTCTGAAGAACAACGTTGCTCATGGGCTACTGCCATGGTCAATAACGGCGTGGATTTTCCCCCAGCTTGAATTACCCGGCCTTAATTTGAGCTGTCTTCCCTAGTGATGTATTTGTAGCAAGACTCAATTCAATCAAAGTGTTACAACCAAGGCCAGGTCCTAACCGTAGATGGTCCTATTTTACTCAAGAAAGACCTCTCTCACTTTACATTACCAACTCTTTCCGTTTTCTGAGCTATCCCTCCTGCGGTGCAAGATATCGCTATTGCAAAGGCACTATAGCACGACCAGGCACCCTTTCCTAATCGGGTAATCATCGCGTGGCAGCCACATGGTCACCCAGCCACCAAGGACCCGAAACAACAGCACAAACTCTTAGAAACTATTGCATACTCATCTGATGTCATCAAGGCTCCAATGAATCATGGCTGACTGAGCGACTCCACAGTGACCTCATAAGCTCACTAAGCGCTCCACAGTGACATCATAATGATGTCATTGCTCCACAATGATCAGTAATGTGCTCAGTAAGCCTGAAACTTGACACAAGCAAGTTTATGCCTCTGTAGTCCTATTGGGTGGTACCAAAGGGTCTAGAATAGTTCCAGTTTCTTTGTAAGCGACCCTGTACACTGTATATAAGCCCAATGAAGTATGGAAGTCGTCAGACTGTCCATTTGTGATACTCTCATCTTCCTGGGTACTCCCCTGCGACCGCTCAGTTTAAAGACTCCCTTGCTTCCAAGGTACTCTTCAACGACCGCCTTGTCCAAAGCCCTCTTGCTGCACTGGCCTCCAGTCTTCGCCTCTGCCTCCAGTTACACGTACCAGTCCCCATCTGGTACATTCTAGTCATTTGGCTCGTCCTCTTGCTTAACGCCGCCTACGCCACATACCATCTGTTCCGACCCTTGCCCACCTGCTCCTGAGTCCACACAGATCAGCGTACATGTCTTGACATCTGGACAGTCTCTCATCGTCCCTGTATTGACCAGCCAATGCTCAAGTGTCCACTCCTAACTCCCCCACTTTGGTTAACACCTCCTTGCGCCTCCCTTTCCTCTGCAACCTACCCCACACACTGCCCTTCGCATCCTCACTGAAGACATTGACCTGGTCGACACCATCCTCACCCCTCAGCATCTTGTACTCCCCAACAGCCCCACCATCGTCTCCCATCATCGCCCCCTATTCCAGGCAACTTTGTCCCTATCGGCACTCCCCCCCTCCCAGCGCAAGAATGAGCAACAGCAAGCGGACCGTCCTCCTGTGCCTGAAGGCTTCCTGGACCATCCTCCCTGCACAGCATTTTGCTTCCATCCACACCAGTTACTTCGTCCTCCCCACCACCAATCGCTCCCGTGAGCAGTGGTGACCCCTCCACGATTTAAATCACCAAGACTACCTGTTACGCATCCCTACTGCAGACCAGTTAGCTCATCGTACCTTCACAGACACTTACACCACCGCCTTTCGAGCACGCGTCGTCCACACTTTTGCAGTGGAACCTTCAAACACTGCCCTCGCCACTGAGTACAACCTCACCCCTTTCCGCATCTGCTCTAACGTCGGGATATATGCCCTGGATGCTGACTTCCCCCTTGGACATATTGCTTACATTTTTAATATGTCGTTGTTTAGGAAGCTTATTACTTTTACTGCCATTTACCGTCCTGCTTACAAAGGGTCCTTTTGCTTATCTATTGTACACGACTTCTTGGATGGACGCCTCACCTTGCTTACAGTTACTTACACTTTGAGGAGAACCTAACCGCGTATCCCTACGTCACTATTCAACTTATACAGTCGATACCATCCGCTTCAACCCACAGTTGCTTCGCTTCTGCTTCACACCTCGTATTCCCCCTAACCCTCTCGAAATAATTGAGAGGTACCATCTCGAAACCATAGATCTTGCGCACAGTTCTTAAAAAAGTAAGAACCACCCTTGTAACGCTTCAATAAAGATCAAATAAAGATCCTTTTCTTGCTTTAACTAAAGTGCCACAAGAATACGCCCTAGAAGAAGACGAAGAAGAAGACGCTATCACTCAACACGTCTTAAGCCTAAACCCATTATCGAATTTGGACCTCCGTCGCATTCCCTGTCACCACTTTAACCACTTACACAACGTACCAGAATTGAACCCACCTTACGAGGACTTCCCCCACCTTATTGTTAAGGATTTCCTTGGAGTCTTGCCTTTCGGACAGCTCTTAAGCCATGACGAACACGCACTATACCTTGAAACCCTTAGTCGACTTCTACCACCAGCATGACAAACAACTATTATATTGGCACCTTGCTCAAGCAAAGAACATCCAAGGACAGCCAGTTGACTACCAATCCTTACACACCAGTGAATTAAACCTCTGGACCAGAGTCATTCAACCACGCCACCACATCATTATCCACTCCTTGAGAACAGCATACTGCTTATTCTACTTAGCTTGGATATACATCAGCTACTATCGTCTCACTGTCCAGTTCTACCACCTACGCCTCAACAGAATACAAAGGGAAAACCAATCTTACATCCAACTTGCTGTTGTACCAGGAATACACAACACCTTTGATTGGGAAACTAACTCTTGGCTATACAATGCAGACTACAATCAACCTTGGGCAATTACCAGCCCAGACGCCTCATATACTGGTCCCCCTGCGTACTATTCTGTCCCAGCAATCCTAGAAGCCTTGAATCTTCCCCCTCGACCCCTCACACCGATTCAAACCACTGTCCCAACTAGCCAGGAACGTTGGTCTGCCAGCACAGAAGATACTGAATCAAATCTGTGGACAGCAAGGTGTACCTGCAAAACGGAGTATTGCACATGCAACTTTTGACCAGATTGTTGAACGGAACCCGAACGGATCAAAGAAGGCAAAGACCTTCATACAAGGTTCAAGATCCGCTCATAGATGTTACGTGTTAGACAGAACTTTAGTATATGCGCTTATGGCAATATGGTTACGCATACTACGCTATCTATCACAAGATGCAGCCTTATGCTGCGTCTAGAACGTTTCCACATCACGCGTCACTTAATGCGCGATATAGTGGACACCTGTAGTCACCTCCTTTGGACTTAGGAACAGCCCTGGGTCATAGAGGTATAAATACCATACTTGTAGACGAGTATACATATCGCTCTACACCCCAATATCACTTGAGCATTAGCACAACCTCTAAGGTGGGTTGCTTGGCCTGTTAGCTGCGCTCTATGCTGCACAACACAGATACACCTCCTACTCCTGACGGAATTACCTTGTGGACACCAGGCAATTACCACCTCCCCATTCGATAAATCTGGCTCCTCGACACAGGAGACGCGCGTCATCCCAATGACCCCCTGAGAGAGAAACAGTTCCCAACACAAGAGGTTTTCTTGTTGAAAGACCATTACCTCCTACCCCTCCTGACGCCTACTTACCCTTGTTTACCAATCGTATTCCTACCCCTGTTGTACCTATCCAACCCTTTGCATCACCCCTTGTTGAATCCCCTGATAGTGCCGATCTTAGGAGTACTGATTTACACTGCTACTTACCAGAACAATCCTTCTTAGCATTAAACCTACCTATGTGTTCAAGGAGAGAGTTGATTGAATTCAAGAGTTATTGTACCCAAGCTTGGCATCAATGACTGACACACTTTATAGTTTACAAACACCCCACCAAGGAAATAAGTGACTTTGCCATCTCTCCAGCGGAATTTGAAGGATATCTGTGGAAAACCCGAGTAGTTCTAACACAAAGTAGCATTACCGAAGAATACTCCCGAATCCACTTAAGAAAGCACCAAGGAAGACCCGACACCATTCGACTGAAACCAGCCTACACCATTGCATATCCTTGGAACAACGGCCATTGGATTATAACTGTCGTCTAGATCTATGAGCACTAGGAGAGACATCACTGACGAAGAAGAAAATCTAATCCCACTCCTATTTGAAAACCTCAGCTACGACACCCAAGATCACTGTTACCAAGGAAGATTTGCGGGTACACCTATTATCAACCACAGGAATCTTTCTGACACTTGGTTCTACAAAGACGAAAATGACGAAGTTACCACTGAACAACTTAAAGCAGCAGCCCCAGGAGCAGAGAATGTTCAAGACTTCAATCCCTATAACTACACAGGCCTCTTCCTAGACAAACCAGTCAAGTGGAGCCATTCTAGAAAACATTGGGTTTACTATAACAATCAAGAGGTCGATTTTACAGCCAGAACAACTCAAGACGTTACTGCTATCTTAGGAACTGCTCAGAGCACTCGAAGCACTACTCCAGGACCTTCCACCCGGCGTAATACCCAACAACCTACTCCTCATAAAATTAGCAATGTACCACAAGCAGTCCCTCAAACGCTCACTCCAACCAGAATCCAATTACAAGGTTCAGCCCCACCTGTTGTTACAGCTGCAACAACTCAGAACCCCACCATGTCAAGCAATCCACGCCTTGTGGGAACTGCACCAGAACCCTTTGATGGAAAGGCTGATAATGCAGAAGCCTTTTGGGCAGCTTTGGCCAATTATTAATACATCAATGGCGACTCCTTTACAGATGAAAGCAAGAAAGTCGCCGCTGCACTAACCCACTTTAAAGTAGGAACACCTGCCGGAGCGTGGGCTAGAGAACAAACCACTAAGGCTATGGCTCGTACAATAGCAGACTATGGATCATGGGACGATTTCAAGAAAGCCTTTGCTGATCACTTTATCCCTGCAGAAGCAGAATTAGTCTCCGCTAACACCATGCACACCTATTATCAAGGGAAACTACAATTTAATGAATGGTATCAGAAATGGTCACACCATGCATCACGAGCTACCACCAATGAAAGAACAAAGATGTACGCATTCAGGAAGAACATTAACCCGGCCCTACATCAGAAAATACTAGGGATCATGCCGACACCAACTACACTTGCAGCCCTTGTCAAGCAGCAAGAGAATTTGACAACCTTTTCCACCTATACAGCTCCACTGCTTTTCAACGAGGATGCTCTGTGTGTGCCCGAGGATTAAACACTCAAGGATCAGACAATCCATTGGAAATTAACTTGTACCAAGGAGAACCTAACGAACGACCCTGGGAATCCAGAAGTGAAAGAAAACCTCTCACAGATGCAGAGAAAGAGTTTCAATGCAAGAACAACCTCTGTTATTATTGTGGAAAGAAGAACCATATGGCAAATCAATGTAGAGCAAAGAAAGCAGCCCAAGGATGCCAACGACAAGGATCTCGCCCCCAAACAGTCAGAGCTACAACCATCCAGGATGAAAACATTGAAGCTACACAAGAAGAACCCGTTCCTGTTGCATCATTGACAACTTGGAGAGAAACACTTGTGGACTCAATCCTCTGCCCAACATCTGCTCCTATAGATTTTTAATTGGACCCCCTTCTGCACCGAGAAGGGACATGGTCCAAATCAGTATGATACAAAGAGAAATCAATTACCCCAAAGTTTTTACCAAGAATATTCGCTCCCCATCCATTGTCTTAAAAGTTACTCTGGTGGGGAAGACAAGTGGCAAAGAAATCAGTGCAAAAGCCCTGCTTGACAGTGGAGCAGAAGGAATGATAATCCATGAACGATTCGCACAAAGACACCACCTGCACCTCCGAACTATGACCAAACCATTGCCAGCACAGAATGTAGATGGAACACAAAATGCCAATGGACTAATATGCTTTAGCACCATCCAAAGACTTCGCATCCAAGCGCACACAGGCACTACTCATGATGAACAAGCAGAATTCCTTGTCACTAACATTGGAGATCATGACATCCATCTTAGGAACAGATTGGCTATGACACCACAACCCAGATATTGATTGGGCAAATGATACAATCACACTGAGGAACTGCCCCCAAACCTGCCTTACCACACACCCAAGCATAACCATTGCATCTGCATCTGGAATGCGGAATTACCAAATACAAGTGCTTACTTTCCCTGAAGAAGAAGAACCTGAATTTACAAACATTGCTGCACTAATCTTCCCAGATACTGAAGGACTATTGAACCCATGTGTTGACAAACAAATCCACAATGCATTTAGACCAACAACAATCCGTGTAAGGAGCAAGTCAACCACAGCCACCAAGTTAGCCCATGCAGAAACACCCCCCCAAGACATTAGACGAAACTTATCCCTACCCAGTTCTTGAAATGGCGAAAGGTTTTCGATGAACAAGCCTCTCAACGCCTTCCTTGCTCACCAACCCATGGGACCATGCAATCAATCTGAAACCAGGGATCGCCCGACGCATTCTGGTATCTACCGACTTACTCCTAAAGAACTATAGGCCCTAAAGGAATACATAGATGAACACTTGGAAAGAGGCACTATCCGACCATCAAAAGCAGCTATTGCCAGTCCATTCTTTTGTAGAAAGGAGGAAATCTACGACCAGTACAAGACTACAGAGCCCTGAATACAGCAACTGTCAAAGACGCGTATCCACTACCTTTGATTCCTGAACTAATCGACAAACTCCAAGGAGCCCAATACTTTACCAAGTTCGACGTACGATGGGGATACAACAATATCCGCCTGAGAGGGGTGATGAACACCTTGCAGCATTCAAGACACCATTAGGACTTTTTGAACCATTGATAATGACATTTGGTCTCTGCAATGCCCCCAGCTACTTTCCAACGCTTTATGAACACCATCCTAGCGGAATACATTGCCACTGAACGAGTGGTTGTCTATCTAGATGATATACTAATCATGGCACAAACCTTGAACAAACTAGATGACTGGACACACAAGGTCCTAAAGACACTCCAAGACCACGACTTATACTTGAAACCAGAGAAATGCGCTTTTCGACAAACCTCTATTAGTTACCTAGGCATCAATATATCTCAAGGACGAATATCCATGGACCAGGACAAGTTAATAGGCATTAGAAGATGGCCTACTCCGACCAATGTTATGGAAAGTACAAGCATTTCTAGGATTTTGCAACTTTTATGATGTATCCACCAATACTCACGAATTGCACGACCCTTGTTTATTGCCGTTTTCAGTGCACTTGGCGGAGATTGAATTCCACCCAAATCGGCGCAGAAACCCCCTCAAAACATGCAGGATGAATATCTCCTCAAAACAGCTTCAATTCATATGAAATTTATTGGCCCTGAATTGCCTGAATGAGGGCTAGGCAGCCCCATTGTTTTCATGAGATTTGAGTGAGAATTGGTGGAGCTGGACTCAAGCCACCTCCACATGTGTATTAGATGAATTACAACTCAAAATCATGGTCTATATCTATTGTTTTCCCTCATGTTGTACCCATGAGCTGTCTTGAGGCAGCCCCTTAGTGTTTTTGACTCAAGTGTTGTGGTGTTGCAACATTCAGTGTGACGGAGTGACAAAACCAGCACACAACCCCTCTCACATGCCATGACCATTCCCACCACACCCCTGCTGTCTCAGACGCATCAGTCGCACCGCTCCCTTCCAACTCGCATTTGGCCCTCCACACCCACAGTCACAGCTGCACCAGTCACACTGCCTGCGTTGACCTGCCATCTGTCTTCACCATGTCGCACTCTTCAGCATGCTGATCAGTTAGAATACCTCAAGCTCAAGTGGGATCTGGAGGACCTATTGCCTCCTTGTCAAGACTCCGCATGTGTGACCAGGAAGATGTAGAGAATACTACCAGAGTTTCAGGGCAATCTGTGGTCCCCTCGTCCATGCGTGCCACCTGTGCTAT
>JAGFNK010000818.1:0-20889 GCA_025769875.1 Russula earlei | reverse complement strand
AAAGAAAATGAATCAGGTGCTTACACATGCACTAAAGCAGTGAACACATGGACAGTGAAGGCTCTTACTCATCAGGAGAAGCCTTCTTACTCAGCAGCTTACTGAGCATGACTGAGCATGCTCAGTAAGCGCACTCCGACTTCTTACTCATCACACTATTGTGCTTGATAACAAGGTCATGACTTGTTCCCTATTTAGCAGTTCTCTTGTAGTATATAAGCACTCAATAAAGTAACAGACAGTTGTTAAGGCTCCAAAGTGCCTTAAATAAGATTAATGATCGCGTCTATGAACACGTCCTACCAATGCAGATATGCTTGAGTCAAGCAAGCAATACTCGTGGAGGGGAAGGAGTGTTAGATCCTTCTGGAGTATGGCAACAAGATGAGAGGGGCTCTGCAGATGGGGTAGGAGTCAACTGTTTGGGATTGGCAAACTAAGTCGAGCTTAGGGCTCAACTGTTACAACTGGGGGCCTTATATAGCCCTACAGGGATAAGGTTTGTGCTACTGTAGTACTGGTCGGTGCTATAGAAGCAAAACGTGGCTCATAGAAGCGAGGTTGCTTCTATGTAAATGATCTCAGTGCTGGAAGCATTAAGTGCTTCCCTAGTAGCAATCTCAGTGTCATAAGTACTTTCCTAATCAAGGAAGCGACGTACATGGCAGTACAGGAACATCTGGAACAGAAGCAATGCTACTCATTGCTTCTTCAATACATCTTCAGAAAGATATGATCAACACATTCCAAACGCGATATCAACGAACATAAACGATCAAGATCTGACGCATGCATGATGCAAATGGTGCAGTCCATAGTTCAGGTGTTCCGGCATCTTCCGGACCCTAAACCACTCGGTAACAACAGTCCTCAGACTGTCCATTTGTTTACGGCACTCTCTATCCCTGGGATACTCCTTAAGGACCGTCCCCTTGTGACCACTCTGGCTTCTTCCCTGTGTACCTGCTCAACTCTACCAGTAACTATACCCCTTTGGTATTTGTTACTGCTTTGGACTCTACTCCTTGCCCACGCCATCTTAGATGTCTATTGACTCATCTTCGAGCTTACCCCTCGCTCTTGAACTGGATAGTTCAACAGTGAGTCACGTCACCTGCTCCTGCTCCTGCTCCTGCTCCTGCTCCTGCCCCTTCCCCACCTCCTCCATCCTCTGCTCCTCCAAGTCCTCCTCCTTATCCTCATGCTCAAGTTTATCCAGAAGATCCCTTGCCTGTAAGTTTCTATTCTTTAAAGGGAGAAAATATATACTTATTGCCGTTTTCAGCGCACTTGGCGGAGTTTGAATTCCACCCAAATCGGCGCAGAAAACCCTCTCAAACGTGCGGGGCGAATATCTCCCTCAAAACAGCTTCAATTCACATAAAACCTATTGTCCCTGAATCGCCTGAATGAGGGCTAGGCAGCCCCATTGTTTTCATGAGATTTGAGTGAGAATTGGTGGAGCTGGACTCAAGCCACCTCCACATGTGTATTAGATGAATTACAACTCAAAATCAGGGTCTATATCTGTTATTTTTCCCTCATGTTGTACCCATGGGCTGTCTTGAGGCAGCCCCATAGTGTTTTTGACTCAAGCATTGTGGTGTGCAACGTCGTTTCCCTCATATCGTGTGACAGTAGCACAGTCGTGTGCCAGGAAGGAGCCCCCCCAGGAAGTGCACACCTGAGCCCATGGGGCGGTGAAGTGTGTCCAAGAATGCAGAATGACTTCATAAGACTGAAGCTCCAAAGAGGAGGAGCACCTAACGGGAACGCGAGAACGCATTTGTTCATTTGACTGCACTCAGGTTCACACAGATGATAAGGGAACAACAGGGCAACTTTATTCAACATGGTAGCAGATACAGGTTAGAACTAAGGCTAAGGGACAGGAAAAGCACAAAAGACAGGCATATGAAAGGAAATCTAGACGTGAGAAGGGGACCAAAGCTGGATGACGCGAGGTATTGAGTCGTGGTCTCCAGCGGCTGTGGTAGTGGCATGTGGCGATTTGTGAAGGATGGCCGAGGCCAGGTGTGGTGATGAGGGGTGTGGTTGAGTCACGACGCGAGGAGGGGGAGACGATGCAAAGGAGAGGCTGGAGGGGGGATAGGGAGAGTGCTGGTGGGTGGTCGCTTGGGCGCTGATGGCGCTGCCGAACGCGATTGCAGGGTGGGACGATTGGAGAACTTGGATGGCAGATGCGAGGTAGAGGAGTGAGGGGGCGTGGAAGTAGAAAGGGAGAGGGAAGACGGCGGCAGGCTGGGAAATGGACGCATAGGCAGCATGCAGATCTCTGACTAACAAAATGAGAGTCTAGTAAAAAAGGGGAGAAAAGCATACCGAAATGTACAGTAGCAACACCATCCGATGGCAATGAAGACGGCGGCGTGGTACGGGGCTCTTCGGCTGTGCGTTGGGACTCGTCAGTGCATGGTGAAGGCAGGGGCGTTGAGGGCAAGGGCATGCAGCGGTTGATGGGGGCGAGGGTGCCACAAAAACCGCCTGCTCTGCAGTATAGGTGGTGCCAAAGGTATACTGATACTGAAGGCGCAGGTCCTCGTTGCGCTCTAGTGCATTTTTGCTCAGCTGGGCAAGTCAGTGCACTTGAGTTCACACTCAAGGTGAAATGACTTACCTTCTTCATCGTGAAGCCACTCCTTCTCAGGGTACGCCATATAGTCGTCAATGACACCTCAACGCCAGTCCTTTCTCTTAAAATATCTCTCAGCTCATCAAAATAGGCATCCGGAGTATGGACGATGGTGCCTTGAAGAAACTAGCCAATATGCGCCACAGAACGAACTAGAGAATGTGGGGAACTCACTTGTACTTCCTGCATTGTAAGGATTCTATTTGCTGGTTGGAGTAGACTGTTTGGGCGATTGGCTGTTCCACGAGATCTGAAATCGGCCACAATGCGCTCTATAGTACGATGAGGAACTCCAGTGTGATGGGTGATATCCTCAAGGGTCAATCTTGAAGACATGTGTAAGATAATCCAGCGTGCATCATCAGACAACGCCCGGCCACGTGGCATATGTTTAGTTGAGTGTGCGATGAAAAGCATGATGTAAAGAAAGTGTAAAGTGAGTGCGTAAAGAGTCGTGTGGCTTATTCATCAACCGTCCACCTGTCCACTCCTACTCCAGGACGACGAACAGGGCATTCTTCCCTTCCCAGAGCTGCTCACCATACCTTGCTCTACCCCTCCATTTCAACCCCCTAAATCCTCATGGGCTCGAAGCAATGTGCTTCAAAACACTGGCCTGCACCGACACGTACTACTGGCCAAAGGAAGGCTGCCCGAAAAAAAAAATGGTGGAAATGAAAGTGACAGCTCAGGCACTCCCACTCGACCAAAGCGATCACAACCACAAGCTCAGGCTTCCAAGACATCCCTTCCTGCTATTGATGAGGATGGGGAGGAAGAGTCCTATGCCTATGTAAATGCAGAAGCCTGGGAACTCACCACAGCACAAACGCATGGACCACAAGACATGCAAAATTGTCGCAAAGGCGCATGGCCTTGATGTCAACTCACCCACACAGCTATATGGCTGGCCGCGAATCGCTTACAAGAGTACATATGTGCGTATTCCTTTTGTGCCATCTCCTCTTCATCCTCACATCATCATCATCGTCGCCGCCAGCACGCCACCCTCGCCCCCATCAACCGCCGCACGCCCTCGCCCTCAACACCCCCACCTTCACCATGCACCGACGAGTCCCAATGCACAGCCGAAGAGCCCCGTACCACGCCACTGTCTTCATTGCCATCAGACGGTGTTGCTACTGTACATTTCGGTATGCTTTTCTCCCCTTTTTTACTAGACTCTCATTTTGTTAGTCAGAGATCTGCATGCCGCCTATGCGTCCATTTCCCAGCCTGCTGCCGTCTTCCCTCTCCCTTTCTACTTCCACGCCCCCTCGCTCCTCTACCTCGCATCTGCCATCCAAGTTCTCCAATCGTCCCACCTGCAATCGCGTTCGGCAGTGCCATCAGCGCCCAAGCGACCACCCACCAGCACTCTCCCTATCCCCCCTCCAGCCTCTCCTTTGCATCGTCTCCCCCTCCTCGCGTCGTGACTCAACCACACCCCTCATCACCACACCTGGCCTCGGCCATCCTTCACAAATCGCCACATGCCACTACCACAGCCGCTGGAGACCACGACTCAATACCTCGCATCATCCAGCTTTGGTCCCCTTCTCACGTCTAGATTTCCTTTCATATGCCTGTCTTTTGTGCTTTTCCTGTCCCTTAGCCTTAGTTCTAACCTGTATCTGCTACCATGTTGAATAAAGTTGCCCTGTTGTTCCCTTATCATCTGTGTGAACCTGAGTGCAGTCAAATGAACAAATGCGTTCTCGCGTTCCCGTTAGGTGCTCCTCCTCTTTGGAGCTTCAGTCTTATGAAGTCATTCTGCATTCTTGGACACACTTCACCGCCCCATGGGCTCAGGTGTGCACTTCCTGGGGGGGCTCCTTCCTGGCACATGACTGTGCTACTGTCACACAATATGAGGGAAACGACGTTGCACACCACAATGCTTGAGTCAAAAACACTATGGGGCTGCCTCAAGACAGCCCATGGGTACAACATGAGGGAAAAATAACAGATATAGACCCTGATTTTGAGTTGTAATTCATCTAATACACATGTGGAGGTGGCTTGAGTCCAGCTCCACCAATTCTCACTCAAATCTCATGAAAACAATGGGGCTGCCTAGCCCTCATTCAGGCGATTCAGGGACAATAAGTTTTATGTGAATTGAAGCTGTTTTGAGGGAGATATTCGCCCTGCACGTTTGAGAGGGTTTTCTGCGCTGATTTGGGTGGAATTCAAACTCCACCAAGTGCACTGAAAACGGCAATAATAGATATTATGGCATCCAGATATGGGCCAACCTATGCTGCCACCTCCACAAGCCATGCCCATTGCATGACATCCTTTTGATCCCACATGGGCTATTCATGATCTTGAAGGCATGAACATTCAATGCCCTTTCTGCAAGGCACTCCATTGGCTAGATGAGCGCCTTGCCAACTCATCTCAAAGGACTCCTAAGTTTGGCATGTGTTGCTTGAGTGGCAAGATTGCCCTTCCTTCCCTTCACCCATGTCCCCCTGAGCTTTACCACCTTCTCACTGGCCAAGATCCTATTTCTAAAGCATTTCACCTTCATATTCGCTCCTACAACAATGCTTTGGCCTTTACCTCAGTGGGAAGACAGGTGGATCATTCTGTGAATCAGGGAGGACATGGGCCTTGGGTTTTCAAGCTGCATGGGGAACTTATTCATAGGATTGGGTCTCTTTTGCCACCAGAGAGGCCTGATGCTGCCCCTTCTTATGCACAGCTTTACATCTATGACCCTAACATGGCCCTCAATGTGCGCATGGCCCATCAGGCCAACTCTAGATTGAGTCAAGGCACCATGCAGACTCTTCAGGACATGCTTTATTGCTCTCATGCTGCTGTCCAGAAGTTCAAGCAGGTGTATGAGTTGACTCAACACCTTCCTAGAGAGCAAGACTGCACTCTCTCACTTCACTTTGATGTGGATTGTGATAGGCGTCGCTATAATTCCCCTGATGCTGCCATCAATGAGATTGCAGTTATCATTCCAGGTGAAGGAGATCAAATCAAGGACTCACAGGACATCATCTTGAGCCTTAGGAATGGCCATCTAAAGCGCATCTCTGACATCCATCCTGTTTACCCCTCACTCAGATATGTCCTCCTTTGTCCCACTGGCCAGCTAGGATGGTTCCCCAACATCCCTTACCAAGATGTTGAAGATGGCCCTGCTCCAAATACAAATAGGTGCATCTCTTTGGCTCAATTCCTTTGCTATCACCTTCATATTTGCCCTCATATCATTGACTCCAATCACATCTTCCTCTCTGGCATGCTCTTTTAAGAGTATGTCTGTGAGGCTTGGGCCATTGCAGAGCAGAGCCACCTCAACTTTATTAAGAGGAATCAAGGCAAGCTCAGGGTGGAGATCTATGAGGGTCTGGCAGATGCTGTTGCTGCTAATGTTGATGTTGACAGACACCAACTAGGCAAGAGATTTGTCCTTCCCTCCAGCTTCTCTGGCAGCACCAGAAATATGCAGCAGCATCTCCAAGATGCCTTGGCCATCAACTGCTTCTATGGTGGAGGTGACCTCTTTATCACCATGACTGCCAATCCTCAGTGGCCTGAGGTTCACTCTGCCCTTCTCCCTGGCCAGACTGCCAATGAGTGCCCTGACTTGATGGTCAGAGTCTTTCATGCCAAGCTCAAGTCCCTTATCAAGGACATCAGGGCTGGCACTCTGGGTGCTTGGGCAGCTCACCTTTACACCATAGAGTTCCAGAAGAGAGGCCTCCCCCATGCCCATATCATTGTCTTCCTTCAGCCCCACTCCAAGTTGCACACCCCTGACCAGATTGACAGTCTCATGTCTTCTGAGTTTCCAGAAGACCATCCTGAGCTGCTTGAACTCATCAAGAAGTTCATGGTTCACAGGCCCTGTGGCAACCAGAACAGGAATTCTCCTTGCATGGTGGATGGCTCATGTTCCAAGGGCTTCCCTAAGCCCTTTAGGGAGGAGACTTCTGTTACTGAGGACTCTTATGCATGCACCAGGAGGAGGGACACTGGCCACACTCATCTCATCAGTGGCAAGGAGATCACAAACCAATGGGTGGTCTGCCATTTTCCATATCTCATCTGGAAGTACAGGTGCCATATCAATGTGGAGTCTGTTGCCTCAGTCAAGGCTCTCAAGTACATCTACAAGTATGTCTACAAGGGCCATGACAGGACCACCATGGCATTTGGCAGGTGAATGGATGAGGTCAAGCTTTACTTGGATGCAAGATACATCAGCAGCTGTGAGGCTGTATGGAGGCTCTTTCTCTTTGAGCTACAAGAGCAGGTTCCAAATGTGGTGCACCTTCAAGTCCACCTTCCTTGGCAGCAGGGAGTTGTCTACAATCCTGAGGATGACAGGCCAGTTCAGGAGGAGGAGAAGCCCACCACACTCACTGGATGGTTTCAGGCCAATGCTGCTGCTCCAGAGGGCTCTCACATTCTGGATCTTCTCTACCAAGACTATCCCTCCAAGATGGTCTGGAACAAAAGCACTCATAGGTGGACTCATAGGAGTAAGGGCTTTGTTGAAGCATATGGGCGCAGGTTATGATAACAGCAATAAGATCCTTAAGATCTATCAAAAGATATTTCAGTATTGTGTAAGAAAAGACTGTATTCCAGTGATACCTATCAAAAGATATCTACAATGCATGATTAGATGTGATAGATAAGATAGGAAACAGTAAGTACTCACTTCAGTATTGTGTAAGACAAGACTGAAGCAATCTAGCTAATTGAGTGCCTCTTAAATACACAAAAGTGTCTCTAAGCAAAGTGATCATAACTACCAACTTGTATCATAAAGGATCAGTCGTTAGTAGCTACTAATTGTCATCAATTAACTTATCATTGTAACATATGCAGGCTGCAGCATCTGAGCTGAGCTGGTCCAGGCTGATCCAATGTGTGAGCGATGCGCATGAGCTGGGAATGCCCAGTCCGTGGGAGCCGATGCATTAATGCAACTGGGCTGTGATTACATCAAACTGCCCAAAGCAGTGGTAATCTCAACATCCCCCCATGATTGATACAGTCAGTCGATGCAAGATATGATCTGATCCAGTGACACAAAAGACTGGAGTCATGCGAGGGCATGCAGCAAAGTGGACCATCAGTGCATAGACATCCTGATAAGATAGGATTGCAAATGAATGAAAAGTGGGTGAGTCCAGAGACTGCAAGTCAAAAGGCTCCAAAAGGAAGGGTGAACACATGTGGACACGTGTAAATGCACAGTCGAGAGACTGCAAGAGAAAGTGTGTGAACACATTTGAGCATACAGTCGAGAGACTGCAAAGGAAGTGTGTAAACACGTCCATATGTGCACATAGAGGAGGCTTCCAATAGAACACTGATATTGCCTAGTCTTCATAGGCATTGCTTCTCTGGAGTGCTTGATCAAACAGATTTCCATGTCAGAGCAGAGCAGAAAGCGGAAGCGGAACAGAAGTCCACCATCCCAAGGTAAGACCCCCAAGATATACAGAAGCAGAGCAGAGTCCACCATCCTGAAGAGATCTGAGATGTACTTGATTGATCAATTTCTGTGTTAGCTGAGCAATCGTGTGAAATGTGGATCCTGAGGTATGACATGATCCTGCCTAGATCTGTCAACTCGTAGCATGTAGACAAAGATAGATGTGTGAGGTGTATGCCTGCAAAGGTGGGTGTGAAAACTGTGAGAGTCACCTAAGATAGTAATGTCATCAACACAGAGGATAATGATGAAATGATAACTGCAATCCCCACACATCTTGGCAATGACATATGCCCACATGAGAATGCATGCCAAGTGAACACAAGCCACTAAGGACTCCATGAGAGCATAAATCCCATGTACAATAGGTCTGTGTAAGACCAGATAAGTGCTTTTGGTGTGATGAAACCTTGCGGTTGCTCCAAATGAATCTAATCTTCATCACCAGTGAGCTGAAAAGGGACGCCAACTGGAGGTCTTCGGATCTCCCAATCCTATAGCGCGATCAACTGCTAATAAAGAGTTGCTAAGACTAGGACCTGGCTACAGGTGAGAAGGTTTCATCAACTACAATGCCTTTGACTTGGGTGAACCCCTGTGCAATTAGAAGGCACATGCAAAACCTCTTAACAGATTTGCATGCTTAACACACCCATGCTGATAAGATCAATAAGATCATTGAGATCTCAGGTACCAGTTTACACAAGCATGCTGATCACATATAAATACACAACTTGCCACCCATTAGCAGAACCCAATAAAGTGCCTGCTGTTGAGATTACCACTGCTTTGGGCAGTCTGATGTAATCACAGCCCAGTCGCGTTAACACGTCGGCTCCCACGGACCGGGCGCTCTCGGCTCACGCGCGTCGCTCACACGTCGGATCGGCCCGGACCGGCTCAGCTCAGATGCTGCAGCCTGCGTATGTTGCAATGATAAGTTAATTGATGACAATCGGTAGCTACTAACAACTGATCCTTTATGATACAAGTTGGTAGTTATGATTACTTTGCTTAGAGACGCTTTCGCGTATTTAAGAGGCACTCAATTAGCTAGATCGCTTCAGTCTTGTCTTACACAATACTGAAGTGAGTACTTACTGTTTCCTATCTTATCTCTCGCATCTAATCACGCGTTGTAGATATCTTTTGATAGGTATTACTGATTTATAGTCTTGTCTTACACAATACTGAAATATCTTTTGATAGATCTTAAGGATCTTATCGCTCTTATCATAACCTGCGCCCATCTGCTTCAACACCTGCCCGATATGTAGCCTATTGATTGCTTCCACTGTAGCTGAGCCATATGCAATAAGTGCTCTCTTGGATCTGCATGTGCAGTCCCTCTGAGATATTTCGGACATGGACATGAGCAAGACCCAGAATGTCTAAGTGAGAGTGGACGCAGGGAACCAATGGAGTGTCCTGACAGTGCCAAGTGAGTTTGGCGTGATGTGCAGGCTGTGTGCGGTGAGGTGGAATGAGGGGATCTGGCTGCATGATGTGGGGTAAGGTGAAGTGAGTGTGGTGTGTAGGGAGTCTAATGGGGTTTCTGGAGATGTGCAATCAACCGGTTTATGTGAATTTGGCATTGAGTATCACCAATCCTATAAGGACCAAGGGTTGTGCAGGAGGAGTAGGGTCAAAAACATCTCCCCTGCAGGTAGTATGCACTCATCGCGCAATAACATTATGATGGTCAGGCATGTGCAGATACGCCCTACATCTGAAGATGTGGAATGATGAAGCTGGATGAAGTGTGCACCAACTGAGAAATGTGTGATGGAGTCCAATCGTAGATATGGATGGCAGCGTTAGTATTTAGCTCCAGGGCCTGAGAGTGAAACCAGCACCATGCAACTGTAGCACATGTTGTCTTCAAGGGTCCAATTCCATCTTTCAGCACTCTATTCTCCTGTGGTAAATTTGGCATTGTTAAGCTGTGTGATTCCTTGCTGATCCAAGACTGATCTGAGTGTGCATTGCCCAATAGCTAGCACCTCGAATTGATCTCACATGCAGCAGATCAGTTAAGGTACCGTAGATAATTTGTAAGAGGATCCAATCACTAAGGGGCAGCTGAGAAAAGAAGTCATGTTTGCTAGCCGAGCTTGCTAGCCAAGTGCATACCCCGGACAAGATGACTGATTGCGATCTGTAGCACTAAGTGAGATCCAAGTACTGGAATCACTGTAGTAGATTAACGTGCGGTGGAAACATATGTCCCATGTGCTGATGCAAGATGTGAAATAAAGAAGACACTTCTGTGTGCATGTAGAGCTGGAGTTATGAAATGAATATGATGAACAGTATATTGTGCTCCAAGTTTGTGCAATCTTCCAATCTTTTGATGTGTAAATTTGAACATCCCTCTTGAGTGTATGTGATGCATCCCTTGTTCTGAAGTAGCGCATGCACTGAGTAGTTGCGTGCATTGGCCTTCAGTACATGTATGATGTCTATGAGGGTTAATAGAATATCTCCAACTCCTTCCGGCCAGCAGGACAGCTGTAGATTCAGTCCTAATCTGTCTGATGACTATATGACCTCCCAGAGTAATAGATCTGGAGGCTGGAGCTCAAAGAAATGAAGTCAGGAGTCCGGAATGGACTAATGTAATGGGTAGCTCCAGAGTTGATCAAGATCTAGCCACCAGGTGAAGGGAAACCCAGAATCTCATATTCATTGGATGTCTGATACCTCAGTGATAGGAGCAGTATTGCCCCTATGTATGCACTGATGTTCCTGTCAGAGCCATTCCTTCTGTCTTTCATTGCCTACTCCTCCTCTTCCAGTAGTCTGGACTGTGTGTCCAAATTAATTTCAATAAAAACACCTGATTTTGAACATATCGTCATGTATCTTTACTGGAGTGACTATGTTAAGGGAGGCGGAGGTCCCAGCCTGATGACCATCTTCATTGAAGATCTGTACCTGGATCATGTGGGAAAAGGTCCATTGGAGCACTGGAGGCTAGAATTGTCAACACGACAGCCAAGTAAGCATTGGGTTGTTGGATATACAATCTGTCATATAGATTAATCCACTTCACTGTACCCAAGGCTAGGTAGCTCAGTGGTTAGAGCACCTGGTATATATCCAGGAGGTCCTGGGTTCAATCCCCAGTCTGGCCATTTTCTTAATTGCACCAGGATATAAGGGAATCATGTGAGCGCATGTCAACCCCCTCCTCTGAGGTCCCCAGGTTGGGTCACATAGTGTTGAACCCACAAGTCAGACCCAAGAGGGTGGCAATGACTAAGCACCTCCTCTGAGGTCCCTCTATCTGTGGTTGCATTTCAAAACACGGGTAACACCTTAATCAGTATGAAGTTGAATTGGAGATCAGATATGAGTATGTTGTCATTTAGGAGAGTGATTCTTGCATTGTTTATTGCCGTTTTCAGCGCACTTGGCGGAGTTTGAATTCCACCCAAATCGGCGCAGAAAACCCTCTCAAATGTGCGGGGCGAATATCTCCCTCAAAACAGCTTCAATTCACATGAAACTTATTGTCCCTGAATCGCCTGAATGAGGGCTAGGCAGCCCCATTGTTTTCATGAGATTTGAGTGAGAATTGGTGGAGCTGGACTCAAGCCACCTCCACATGTGTATTAGATGAATTACAACTCAAAATCACGGTCTATATCTATTATGTTTCCCTCATGTTGTACCCATGGGCTGTCTTGAGGCAGCCCCATAGTGTTTTTGACTCAAGCGTTGTGGTGTGCAACGTCGTTTCCCTCATATCGTGTGACAGTAGCATGGTCATGTGCGGGGAAGGAGCCCCCCCAGGAAGTGCACACCTGAGCCCATGGGGCGGTGAAGTGTGTCCAAGAATGCAGAATGACTTCATAAGACTGAAGCTCCAAAGAGGAGGAGCACCTAGCAGGAACGCAAGAACGCGTTTGTTCATTCGACTGCACTCAGGTTCACACAGATGATAAGGAAAAAACAGGGCAACTTTATTCAAGATGGTAGCAGATACAGGTGGGAACTAAGGCTAAGGGACAGGAAAAGCACAAAAGACAGGCATATGAAAGGAAATCTAGACGTGAGAAGGGGACCGAAGCTGGACAACGCGAGGTATTGAGTCGTGGTCTCCAGCGGCTGTGGTAGTGGCGTGTGGCGATTTGTGAACGATGGCCGAGGCCAGGTGTGGTGACGAGGGGTGTGGTCGAGTCGCGACGCGAGGAGGGGGAGACAATGCAAAGGAGAGGCTGGAGGGGGGATAGGGAGAGTGCTGGTGGGTGGTCGCTTGGGCGCCGATGGTGCTGCCGAACGCGATTGTGGGTGGGACAATTGGAGAACTTGGATGGCAGATGCGAGGTAGAGGAGCGAGGGGGCGTGGAAGTAGAAAGGGAGAGGGAAGACGGCGGCAGGCTGGGAAATGGACGCATAGGCGGCGTGCAGATCTCTGACTAACAAAGTGAGAGTCTAGTAAAAAAGGGGAGAAAAGCATACCGAAATGTACAGTAGCAACACCGTCCGATGGCAACGAAGACGGCGGCGTGGTACGGGGCTCTTCGGCTGTGCGTTGGGACTTGTCGGTGCATGGTGAAGGCAGGGGCGTTGAGGGCGAGGGCGTGCGGCGGTTGATGGGGGCGAGGGTGGTGTGCTGGCGGCGATGATGATGATGATGTGAGGACGAAGAGGAGATGGCACGAAAGGAATATGCACATATGTACTCTTGTAAGCGATTTGCGGCCAGCCATATAGCTGTGTGGGTGAGTCGATATCGAGGCTGTGCGCCTTTGTGACTTTTTTGCATGTCTTGTGGTCCATGCGTTTGTGCTGTAGTGAGTTCCCAGGCTTCTGTATTTACATAGGCATAGGACTCTTCCTCCCCATCCTCATCAATAGCAGGAAGGGATGTCTTGGAAGCCTGAGCTCGTGGTTGTGATCGCTTCAGTCGAGTGGGAGTGCCTGAGCTGTCACTTTCATTTCCACCAGTTTTTTTTTGGGCAGCCTTCCTTTGGCCAGTAGTATGTGTTGGTGCAGGCCAGCGTTTTGAAGCACGTTGCTTCGAGCCCATGAGGGTTTATGGGGTTGAAATGGAGGGGTAGAGCAAGGTATGGTGCCTCATGTGTGGGCCCTGTTGTTGCGTAAAGCGTGTGCGTAAAGAGTCGTGTGGCTTATTCATCAACCGTCCACCCTGTCCACTCCAACTCCAGGGCGACGACAGGGTGTTCTTCCCTTCCCAGAGCTGCTCACCATACCTTGCTCTACCCCTCCATTTCAACCCCCTAAACCCTCATGGGCTCGAAGCAACGTGCTTCAAAACGCTGGCCTGCACCAACACATACTACTGGCCAAAGGAAGGCTGCCCAAAAAAAAACTGGTGGAAATGAAAGTGACAGCTCAGGCACTCCCACTCGACTGAAGCGATCACAACCATGAGCTCAGGCTTCCAAGACATCCCTTCCTGCTATTGATGAGGATGGGGAGGAAGAGTCCTATGCCTATGTAAATGCAGAAGCCTGGGAACTCACTACAGCACAAACGCATGGACCACAAGACATGCAAAAAAGTCACAAAGGCGCACAGCCTCGATATCGACTCACCCACACAGCTATATGGCTGGCCGCGAATCGCTTACAAGAGTACATATGTGCGTATTCCTTTCGTGCCATCTCCTCTTCGTCCTCACATCATCATCATCATTGCCGCCAGCACGCCACCCTCGCCCCCATCAACCGCCACACGCCCTCGCCCTCAACGCCCCTGCCTTCACCATGCACCGACAAGTCCCAACGCACAGCCGAAGAGCCCCGTACCACGCCGCCGTCTTCGTTGCCATCGGATGGTGTTGCTACTGTACATTTTGGTATGCTTTTCTCCCTTTTTTACTAGACTCTCACTTT
The DNA here is from genome assembly GCA_025769875.1 of Russula earlei. Classification (NCBI taxonomy): domain Eukaryota; kingdom Fungi; phylum Basidiomycota; class Agaricomycetes; order Russulales; family Russulaceae; genus Russula; species Russula earlei. Next base: position 6,896 of record JAGFNK010000818.1, on the reverse strand, counting down.
GTTAGTCAGAGATCTGCACGCCGCCTATGCATCCATTTCCCAGCCTGCCACCGTCTTCCCTCTCCCTTTCTACTTCCATGCCCCCTCGCTCCTCTACCTCGCATCTGCCATCCAAGTTCTCCAATCGTCCCACCGGCAATCGCGTTCGGCAGCGCCATCGGCGCCCAAGCGACCACCCACCAGCACTCTCCCTATCCCCCCTCCAGCCTGTCCTTTGCATCGTCTCCCCCTCCTCGCGTCGTGACTTGACCACACCCCTCGTCACCACACCTGGCCTCGGCCATCGTTCACAAATCGCCACACGCCACTACCACAGCCGCTGGAGACCACGACTCAATACCTCGCGTTGTCCAGCTTCGGTCCCCTTCTCACGTCTAGATTTCCTTTCATATGCCTGTCTTTTGTGCTTTTCCTGTCCCTTAGCCTTAGTTCCCACCTGTATCTGCTACCATCTTGAATAAAGTTGCCCTGTTTTTCCCTTATCATCTGTGTGAACCTGAGTGCAGTCGAATGAACAAATGCGTTCTCGTGTTCCCGCTAGGTGCTCCTCCTCTTTGGAGCTTCAGTCTTATGAAGTCATTCTGCATTCTTGGACACACTTCACCGCCCCATGGGCTCAGGTGTGCACTTCCTGGGGGGGCTCCTTCCCGGCACACGACTGTGCTTCTGTCACACGATATGAGGGAAACGACGTTGCACACCACAATGCTTGAGTCAAAAACACTATGGGGCTGCCTCAAGACAGCCCATGGGTACAACATGAGGGAAACATAATAGATATAGACCCTGATTTTGAGTTGTAATTCATCTAATACACATGTGGAGGTGGCTTGAGTCCAGCTCCACCAATTCTCACTCAAATCTCATGAAAACAATGGGGCTGCCTAGCCCTCATTCAGGCGATTCAGGGACAATAAGTTTCATGTGAATTGAAGCTGTTTTGAGGGAGATATTCGCCCCGCACGTTTGAGAGGGTTTTCTGCGCCGATTTGGGTGGAATTCAAACTCCGCCAAGTGCGCTGAAAACGGCAATAATTGTTGCAATTGTGGGAACACCAGATGTATGTCATCTAGGAATGTGCCTGTGAGGGCTACAAATGAATATGAATGCTGACATTTGATCCAATGCTGCCATATGCGTGTTTGAGTTCCTCCCACTTGAGCTTGCGAGTAAACAATTTGATGTCATTTTTTGTTACTGCCAATGTGACCTTTCTGAATGTATATTTCAAGAGCGCATACATCTAAACGAGATCTTCCCCAGCATCCTAAGTGGTATTGGTGAAGAGACTATCATCTGTGATGTGCAACATGTGATAACTATTCATGATTGTGGGGTAATGGCCAGTAAGCAAGATGACCAAGCAAGTGATTGAGATTTTGGGAGGGAATGTAAACATGATGTGAGGGTGCCATGGGTAAATGTTAGGTAAATGTGAATTGCCAATCCAGGCTAATGGAGTGGTTGTTGCCAGATTAATGAAGATAAATCAGTACCCCTGACACGTGATAAACATGTGCACACATCAATCCTTCAGCTCCAGGGACCAAGGGAGTAGGGTGTTGTCTGATTAACAGAGGCTCTTGAATAAGGGAGATATATTGAGGGAGAACGATGAGCTTGTGTGTTGATCTTCACCTTTGGAATTTAGACATGGTCAGGGTCCATAACCTGTTGAAGCAGATGGGTGCAGGTTATAATAACAGCGATAGAATCCTTAAGATCTATCAAAAGATATTTCAGTGTTGTGTAAGACAAGACTGTAAATCAGTAATACCTATCAAAAGATATCTATAATGTGTGATTAGATGTGATAGATAAGATAGGAAACAGTAAGTACTCACTTCAATATTGTGTAAGACAAGACTGAAGCAATCTAGCTAATTGAGTGCCTCTTAAATACGCAAAAGTGTCTCTAAGCAAAGTAATCATAACTACCAACTTGTATCATAAAGGATCAGTCATTAGTAGCTACCAATTGTCATCAATTAACTTATCATTGTAACATATGCAGGCTGCAGCATCTGAGCTGAGCTGGTCCAGGCTGATCCAATGTGTGAGCGATGTGCATGAGCCAGGAATGCCCGGTCCGTGGGAGCCGATGCATTAATGTGACTGGGCTGTGATTACATCAGACTGCCCAAAGCAGTGGTAATCTCAACAGGCTTTGCTATTGGGAGGATGTTTCATGCTCACCCTACTTCTGGAGAGCACTTCTACCTGCACCTCCTTCTCACCTCTGTCAAGGGTGCAACATCCTTTGAAAACCTTCGCTCATTTGAAGGCACTCTCTATCCCTATTTTAGAGAGGCTTGCATTGCAAGGGGTCTTCTAGAAGATGATCAGGAGTGGCAGCAATGCTTGGAAGAAGCCAGTCATATGTGCACAGGTGCTCAGTTGCGCCACCTCTTTGTCACCATCCTCAAGGACTGCATCCCTTCTCAACCTAGGGCACTTTGGGACAGATTCTCTGCATCTATCTGTGATGACCTCAAGCACAAGCTCCAGCATCATCTCAACATCCCAGAGCCAACTGATGAACAGGTGAAGGACTATGGCCTCTATCTCATTGACCTCCTCCTCTCCCACTCTGCCAAGAGACTTCAGGATTGGCCAACCATGCCTCAGTTTGTTGAGAACTGGGGGGGCATTGCAGGGAATCCCCTCATTTAGGAGCAGGTCCAGTATGACCTAGAGGAACAGGCTCTTCTTGCAACTGAGTCTATTGACAAGCTTAATATTAACCAGCAGACTGCTTTTGTGGGGATCACCTCTGTTGTCCTCAACAAGACAGGGGAGATCTTTTTCCTTCATGGCCCTGGGGGTACTGGCAAGACTTATCTCTACAACACCCTCTGCTACCATCTGCGCTCTCAACACAAGATTGTGCTCTGTGTTGCTTCCTCTGGCATTGCTGCACTCCTTCTCAAGGGAGGGCGCACTGCACACTCCTGTTTCAAGATCCCCATTCCCTCCCATGAGTCCACTGTCTGCAACATCCCCAAAAACTCACATTTAGCAGACCTGATTCGCATTACTGACTTGGTCATTTGGGATGAGGCTCCCATGCAGCACAGGCATGTGATGGAGACAAGTGGACAGGTCATTCAAGGACATCTGTGTCAAGACTCACTGTTGAACTATCCAGTTCAAGAGCAAGGAATAAGCTCAAAGACGAGTCGGTAGACGTCCAAGACCGTGTGGGCAAGGAGTAAAGTCCAGAGTAGTAACAAATACCAGAGAGGCACTGTTACTGTGAGCGTAGAGCAGTCGCGCAGAGAAGAGGCCAGGATAGTCACAAGGGGACAGTCCTTAAAGGAGTATCCCAGGGATGGGGAGTGCCGTAAACAAATGGGACAGTCTGAGGACTGTCCACTACTTTATTGAGCACTTATATACTACAAGAGAACTGCTAAATAGGGAACAAGTCATAACCTTGTTATCAAGCACAATAGAGTGATGAGTAAGAAGTCGGAGGACGCTTACTGAGCATGCTCAGTCATGCTCAGTAAGCTGCTGAGTAAGAAGGCTTCTCTTGATGAGTAAGAGCTTCCACTGTCCACGTGTTCACTGCTTTAGTGCACGTGCAAGCACCTGATTCATTTCCTGTTAGTTAGTTTAGGGCCGGTCATTTGAGGACTTGTAGTTTGGTTAGGGAATAGTGTTATCTTATAAGGCCCTTATATAGTTCTATTAGGGTCCTTAGAGTCGACCCTAATACTTCTATTAAGGTCCTTAGTATTGCCTTATGTCAAGACACGTACTGCTGATCACTAAGGACTCAGGAGCAGGTGGGCAAGGGTTGGAACAGATGATATGCGGCGAAGGCGGCATTGAACAAGAGGATGAGCCAAATGATGAGGAGGTACCAGATGGGGACTGGTAGGTGTTGCAAGAGACAGAGGCGAAGGCTGGAGGCCAGTGTAGTGAGGGGCTTTAGACAAGGTGGTCGTTGAAGAGTACCTTGGAGGCGAGGGGAATCTTTAGACTGAGCGGTCGCAGGGGGAGTACCCAGGAAGATGAGAGTATCACAAATGGACAGTCTGACGACTGCCATGCTTCATTGGGGCTTATATACAGTGTACAGGGTCGATTACAAAGAACTGGGGCTATTCTAGACTCTTTGGTACCATCCAATAGGACTACAGAGGCATAAACTTGCTTGTGTCAAGTTTCAGGCTTACTGAGCGCATTACTGATCATTGTGGAGCGATGACATCATTATGATGTCACTGTGGAGCGCTTAGTGAGCCTATGAGGTCACTGTGGAGTTGGCTCAGTCAGCCATGATGTCATTGGAGCCTTGATGACGTCAGATGATTTATGCAACAGTTTCTAAGAGTTTGTGCTGCTGTTCCGGGTCCTTGGTGGCTGGGTGGCCATGTGGCTGCCACGCGATGATTACCCGATTAGGAAACTGGTGCCTGGTCGTGTTATAGTGCCTTTGCAATAGCGATATCTTGTACCGCAGGAGGGATAGCCCAGAAAATGGAAGGGAGTCGGCAATGCAAAGTGAGAGAGGTCTCTCTTGAGTGAAATAGGACAATCTATGGCCAGGACCTGGCCTTGGTTCGTAACATTCATCCCCTCTTTATAGACTTGTTGCTCCTGCAATGGTAGGAACTTGTTTCTTTGGAAGGTGGAGTAGTTTGCATATGAGAAGTCGAAGTCTGTTTGTTTGTGGGGAATTCTTTCTTGTTCTATGGATTGCTTTGGGGATAGCTGTAGTCGATTGAGTGCATGTGATCGCAGGGGTTCTCTGAAAAGTTTGTTGGTAACAAGGATAAAGATAGTCATCGACGGAGGTCATGATGAGAGTTGTTGGGTTAGGGGTCACTCCTGGTGGGAATCGTTTTAAGCGCCTTTGGATATTTCCGATGGAAGTCTTTAACAAGTAATTGCTGCTTTTGATAGGTTAGATGCTGGTTCCCAAGTGTTTTCTGCGGCAGTGTAACCTTTCCATTTAACTAGGTATTGGATCCCTTTGCGGTTTGGGGAGAGCCGAGAGTTTAAGATCTGTTCTACTTCATATTGTTCTTCTCCTTCAACTAGTATTGGTGGCGGGTTTGAGAAGTTAGGACCGTGGGCAGTGGTTTCTTTGTAAGGTTTAATCAGGGAATGGTGAAAGACTGGGTGTATCTTCCAGGACTTTGGTAGCTTGAGGCGAACATTTACTGGATAGGCAGTGATGACTTTGAATGGTCCATAGCGTCGAGGGGCTAGTTTTGCTTTTGGGTGAGTGGTTCGTAGATTTGTGGCTTCCAACCATACTTGATCCCCTTCTTTAAAACGAAATGTGGAGGTTTGAGGTCCTGATTGCTTCATGATCTCAGTTGCTCGGTTCAGGGAGGCAGCTACTTCTTCTCTGAGTTGGTCTAATTTTGTTAGTCTTTCTTGGATTGAAGGGAACTTTGATGCAAAAGCAAGGGGTGGAGCAAATGTTGGGTTAAAGCCATACCAGACCTCAAAAGGGGGTTTGTTTGTAGCACTGTGTTGTCTGGCATTATGTGCAAACTCCATAAAGGGAATTAGTTCTGCCCAATTGTCCGCTTGGTGGTTGCAAAATATTCATAGGTATTGTTCTAGTTCTTGGTTAACTCATTCTGTTTCTCCGTCTGTCTGTGGGTGATATGCTGTGCTTAATGATACTTTGACATTTAACTTCATTCCATAGTTCTTGAGTGACTTTTGCTGCGAACTGAGGGCCTCTGTCCGATATTATTTGGGTTGGGAGCCCTATTCTTCTCCAGACATTGTTCATGATTAGTGTCGCTGTTTCGTCTGCTGTGATTGTCTTGTGGCAAGGGGTAATGATTATTGCTTTACTGAATCGATCTACCACGACTAGGAGGCTGTCGAAGCCTTGTGAAATCGGTAGGTCCGTGATAAAGTCCATAGTAATGCTTTTCCATACTTCTCCAGCTGGTGTAATTGGTACAAGGGGTGTTTCTGTCTTTGGACGGTTCTTTGTACTTTGGCAAATTGCGCAACCAGTCTACATAACTTTTGACATAGGTTAGCATTCCTGGCCACCAATAGTTTCGGCTGATTAGTTCATAAGTTTTCCATTGGCCAGGATGCCCGGTGGCAAGGGAGTCGTGGTGTAGTTTTAGAATTTTCTTTCTTAAGGTGTCATTGTTTGGGATATAGACTTTTCCTTTGAATAGTATTAGTCCATCTTCAAGGTTCCAATCCTGTAAGCCTTTGGATAGTCGCCTTGGTCCATTCTTTATAATGATTGCTAATGCAGTTAGATACTTCTGGGTCATAATCTTTGCTAGATCGTAGTTGTTGTCGAAGTTCCTGGTCGCCGATTGGTTCTGTAGTAGAGGTGCGTGTTGCTCTTATTTTAAAAAATTTGTCATCTAGGAGCACCTTTCCATCATTTTCATTTTGTATCCCCTCTTTAAAGTCTGGCCGCCTGGACAGACTGTCTGCTTTGTTCATGGTTCCTGGGTGTGGGTGATGGCGAAGTCAAAGTTGCTGAGAAGGAGCACCCATCGGGCTTGTCATTGTGTAAGTTTTTGTTTTGTCATGAAGTATGTCAAATTATTGTGGTCTGTCCATAGGTCAATGGGGTGTGTAGTGCCTTCAGGGTAGTGTCAGAAGTGCCAGAGGGATGAGACGATGGCAAGGAGTGTCATGAACCATTCCCTGGAGAGGGCCCTTGAAGGGCCCTTCCTTATAAGAGGAAACCCAGCCTCTATGGTGTCACCCTGTTCACACAAGCAAAAGGGGTGAGTAGAGGTGTCCACAATATCGCGCGCGCATTGTTGCACGAGCAATTCTCGGCACAATCAACATACAGCAAGCCCCACTTAAAGGCAACCCTTCTAGCAACAAAAGACAGTATTAGGGCCTTTCTAAGGACCCTTTGGAACGACCCTAGGAACTA
>JAGFNK010000817.1:0-20907 GCA_025769875.1 Russula earlei | reverse complement strand
GGATGGAGTTTTTTGGGGCTCACACATGTGTTGAAGGACGGGAAAAGTACCTGAGAGGATAATGCCGGCCCCGGCTAGGGATGGACAGACAGGAGAGCAAGGATCCCCGAAAAGCGCTGCACTCTCTTGTGACCATCGACCAAGGCGGGCTCTCGGTTCACACTTGCCTCTTTTAGCCCTCCGTTGCCCTTCCGAGCGGCGTTGCGGGCGGCCAATTCTCCCTTCCGACCCATGTTCCCCTCTTTGCCATCCTTCGTCGCCGCCGCGCTGAGCCAACCGTTCAAGCGGTCACAGCTTGGCTTGTTCCATGGAAAGACGAAGCAGTACGGAAACAACGTTCCATTCTCGAAGAAAAAGACACGTCGGGCGTGGCTCCCCAACATCCAGACCAAACGTCTCTTCTCTGATGCTCTCGGCGATATGGTGCGCGTGAAGCTCTCCACCCGTGCTCTCAAGACCATTCGCAAAGTACGTCCGTCCGTCCCTCACATCACGACGCACACCTTCATCCGTTTCTTTCTCGTAGTACGGTGGGATCGACCAGTATGTACTCAACACAAGGTCAGACTTGCTCGGCTGGGAGGGCATGCGTCTACGCATCGCTGTGAGAAAGCGCAGGAAAAAATGGCCTTGGAGGCATCTTCCCCTTTACCCGAAGCACGCGTACATGGTTCGTCTCCAAGCAGCCTGCTATCGCGCTCTCATTTCCGCTTCACAGCTTCCTCGTGAAAATATGGCACTACACATGCACTTGTCTTTGCCCCTTCCATGCGTTTAATAATGGGTTGGTTCATACGGAAGATAGCTGCTTTGTGTCAATACGGTAGTGGATAAGAATCGCGAGCCAAGGAGACGCAAGGTCTCTTCCGGGCGGCGCTGTTATCGTTTGTGTCCAGCGACCCCTGTGTTTCATCTCCAAAGTTGGATCTTGTGGCTCCTCTTGTGCCGTTCGCGCTTCTTATCTTTCGACTCTTGACTAAAAGGCGCGCCCAGTGTTATGGCCGCGGACAGTCACTGCGCGCAAAGTCGATTCCCACACCACCACAGATCGTTTCATTATTGTCGTCCCGACTTCTCGCAACCGTGAGCGTTCTTCCATGCCCACGCCCACGCCCACGCACACGGAGCGCGTGGCCACTGCTATAATTCATGCGGCGCCCCGACTTCCTCCTCTCCCAGCCCCTCTCCCAGGCTAAAAAAAGGCCATGTCCCCTTCTGGAAGTAGGACGACGCTTTTAGCGAGAGACACCCCACACTGATCCCGAACTTGCCCACACGTAAGTTACATGCTCACGAGACGAGAGAGAAAAATCGGCGCCATCATCGGTGGATGCCGCGCCTCTTGTTTTTCTTCTTTGTAGCGATGCACTGTACGGATATGAGTCAAAAGCGAGAGATGGTGCACTAGTTTAGTCTGTAGGATCCGTCCGAAAGAATCCCTTTCGAAATTCTAGTCTGGAATCGGTAAGAGGCGACCTTGGTGAATGAATACGGTAAGCCCACTTCTCGCTTTTTTGTCATCGACCGACCTGTACGGCACGCGAACGGGATTTCCGCTTGAGGCGCGGGGTAAGCGGGGAAAGGGGCGACAAATACAACATCCTCCTCTCAGCTGATGCATTGACAATCCAATCATCAGACGAGCCTGTCATATACACGTAATTTGTTTCTCATCCCTGGTGCTCAGCAGCTGGCTTCTCAATGGCTCATTTACACGCATAGACGAGGATCCATTACCGTTATGATTTAGGGGGCCCAGAGAAGCCGCCGCTGTACAAAAAATCTTCAAGGTCGCTTCGCACATCCCGGGGTCCCCAATTACCTGTACACAACACCCCTTTCGCATAAATTTTTTTCCCTTGTGATTTTTAGCGCCGTGAGGAGGGTGAGGAGCGACAAGAGAAACGGGACCGCGCTGCTGGCCTCGGATTATCTAGGAGGTGCTTCCCCTCCCCTAAACCTAATCTTCGCTCGACGTGTGGCAAGAGAGTGAGAGAGCTCGCACCTTTCCAAAGTAGCTTCCTGGGCGCCTCTGGCCCACTGGCGGTAGAGTATTGACCTGAGCGGAGACCCAACTTAAAAGCCAAGAAATCAAACAAGTGCTTGCGACCCCTGCTTGCTCTTCTGTTCCTCGCTGCTCCTTCCGCCCTCTATCCTAGCCCCACGAACTCAGTGCGCCCCGGATTGGCTCGCTACAATGGGCTTAATGTCAAAAAGAAGCCATAAAAAACCACCTTTATGGCTTCTTTTTGACACTCCTAGCCCGTCCCACTGGTGGTGTATTCCCGATGTGTTTCCAATCCAGACCCCTTCTCCGAACCCCGCACATTACTCTACTTGGCGCAAGCATCGGAGTTCAGTTTACACCGCCTCTCCGATCTGGTCTATTGAAGAAAAGAACTGGAGGGGGTACGAGATTCCTCGGAAATCCCAAGTTTCTTGTTTCTTAGATTAGACCTGGATTGCGAGTTCGAAGAATTCAAAGCTCAATTGGAGCAATACTGGCATGACATTCCATCTGCCCGTCCCACCAATGCAGATCCGATTCACTTTCACTTTGCAACATATCAGATCACTCCATGGGGAAAACCCGCCGGAGATCGAGTAAGCGATCGATGATATCCAAGGCAAGTATTTTGGATACGTCTCCCGGGACATCTTCTGAGCGGTGCTCTCGGACATTCAGAACATCCATAATCGCATCATGGCTGCAGTTCGACGAAAACCTGTCTGACGGACACGCCACTTGTCATTAGCACCCCCGGCATAAGCTCGCATCAAGACTACTGGGGGTAGCATTGTTGCCACAGAAAACCTTATACTTGCTTCGTCAGCGACGTTCTCCTATCAACGCCTGTGACAAATGGACCCCCCTCTCGTCGGCCTGTAACATGTAGGGTTTGATCGTTCCTCCTTCCTTCCATCGTCGATTGACTCGGGGACTCATTCTATACCAATGCGGTAATCAGTAGACTCTGAGTTGTAAAGCTTATTACGTGACGACGGCGGCTCGTTTCTCAGCACAGCTACACCTTCGGAGGAATCGGGGGCCAGAGACTTGGACATTGTTAGCCATAGCACACCTTCCTACTCCACGCATATCTCCGCCTGCTACCGCCCGTTCCTAACGTGCGTTCGCAGGTGAACGGACAGGTATGATATGATCGTCGAACATACAGACTGCCATCTATGTATGCGGCCGATCCGTCGACGGAGGGTCTGGATGCGATCCATGCCAAAAGGGTGAATACAGTGAAAACTCTTTTGTCGTCGCATGGCCAGTCTTTGGCCCGATTTCAGTTGCTCCTATCCTCCCAAGCTCCACCTTCATGGCAAGCTGAAGATTCCTGGTTCTTCTGTCTACCAGCGAATTTCCATTTTAATTGTTCATCTCACAAGGCCATCTTCCTTCCAGTTTTGCTTTAGGGTGGCGTGCGTACTGCATATCACAGCGCCACCGGTTGTCAGATTCGAGAGGTGGCCCGTGTGCTGGTGTCCAGCATATTGTTGTCTGCCTTCTCTTCACAGCGGAAGTCGTTCATCTTTTTTCGTACACGCGCACTCTCCGCCCATATCGACATGCGAGTTCTCGGACCACTGGCTCTTGTTAATTATTCCCGCGCTGCCCAAAAGTGTTTATTCCAGAAACGAATAGAAAAATAATAATGTGACTATGGACTTGCCCGACATGAAAGCGTCCCGGCTTGGGAAATGCAACAATGATTGCTTGGTTGGAGGCCCGCCACATCCACAGTTTGACGCCATTAGCAGTCGCAGTTTCGGCCTCTGAGGCCTGAGGGTCCAAATTGAAAAAAAGTCACTCGAGCCGCGCGTGTCGCAACGAGACATGGAGCGTGGAGACGTCGAAATAGACCGTGAACAATTGTCGGTGAAAGACTGCACCTTGCCGTTGCAGCGGCAAAATTAAGCAGTGCATTCGATATGGGCGATGGCAGACATAGACGCCAGTGGCCTTGACTCTGACGAAAGAATTTCTAACAACCATTATATATATATTTTTCACCTTTGCCCAATCATGATCGAAGCATCACGTGATTACTTGAACTTGAAATTGGCACGAACGTTTCATCGATGATGACGTAAACCTGCCACGCCTGCCATACTGTTTTGTACCTGCCAACACTCGTCTGGCATGCCTTGCCAAGCCTCCGGTCGGAATCAAGCTCCTATTATCCCCCTGCGGCCGTTAAATGTGTTGCGTTCTGCCTTTCCTTGACCAGGAGCCAGACATGTATAAAGGTCTCGTAGTCTCGTCCTGAACGCCTCGGCCTCGACACATTTTCCCTTGCTTCGTTTATTCACAGTGCCACGGTTGTAATCTCACGCAACGATGGTCTACAGCTATTTCTGGTTAACCTGTCAGACTCACTGGCAGACAGGTAGCGCCAGCCAGCGTTTTACCAGCGCATTGCCATTGCGCGTCCATGCACGTGTCCAATTCAATGCTCGGGCCTCAGGTTCACCCCTTTGCGCCCCTGTTGAGCCATCTCTTTACTCTCGCATTGGCCAGAGGAGGGTCTCCGTGATCTTTTCTCCCAAACTCCCAACGTCCAGAGGGAGCCTCGCTCCTTCATCCCGTCTGGTCAAGCATGCCCGGGGACCCCACCGTTTCTCATTGTAAGCCCTGAATTTGATTGCGGTCTCCATGATATGGTTTATTAAAGATCTTGACAGCGATCTCCCCAGCGGGGTACCCAGCCAGCACCATTCATGCTTTGGCTGACGCCATTTTCACCGGCTTCTTGGTCGCAGGCCATGTATCCTCGGATGACGTCATTCAATCGCTCCGAGAGAAGCTAAAATACCATCGTGAAGTTTCCCTCGTACTGGCCAGTGCTCTCCTCACCCGCTTCGTCTTCGAGACGCATTCAACCGATGAGTGCGAGGAAGCCATTACCATTCTGGACAATCTCATCGCTTCCACTCCTCGGGATGGCACAGAGTCACTCCACACCCAGGCTTCAGAAATGATCGCGTTGCTTGCTCTTGCCCCGCTCAATTTTCTATTCGGACCCACAATACTCAGAAGAGGCAATTCTCCGTTGTCGCACAGCACTCAGCTTATCTTCTCCCCGACAATCAACACCGCGCTGTCCTCACTCAAGCTTTGTCCATACTTGCGGAGAAACGCTTCAAAACATTCGGACTCACAAACGGTCTTCTGGAGGCGCGCTTTCTTAATACAGAAGTCGTCCACCTCTTATCATCATCATCCAGAGGGCATTCTGGTGGCATGTACGCCAGCAGACGTGCCTATCCGCTCACGACAGTACTGGAGAAAATCGATCACCTCGAGGGTCTACTCCATAGGACCACGACCGGTTCTCTTCTTCAGAGAACGTATCTCGAGGAGCTCGCGTGTTGGTATGATAGCAAGTTTTCTCGGACGGGCGACCTTGCGGAAATCGAAAAGGCAATAATATACCGTCGGATGCTACTTGACCCATCGCATTCGACCCATCCATTATTATTTATTCCTCTCAGCTTCCTGTGCGATGATCTCTTGATTGCATTCGATTCCACCCATTCGATGGCCTATCTTGAAGAGGCAATCGTTCTGTACCGCAGATTTCTTGCTATGCAAGACGCACGGGCTCTCCACTTTTGTGTGATGCGACGACTTGTTACTTGCTTATGTCTTCGCTGGCGCTTGCTTCGTCACAGGCAAGACGTAGAGGAAATCATGCGTCTATGTCCGATGGCTGTCGATGATCAATATGTGAGTGTAGCGGATCGATACAAGTTTTTGTGTCATTGGGCCCTCCTCGCACGACAATTCAGGCACCCGTCGGTCTCCACTGCATATGAAAGTGCGATGTCATTAATGAAACCCTCTCTGGAACTTGCTCCAATTGTACAATTACAGCACGCTCGACTCGTCTGGATGGGCCATACTTGCGAGACAATGCCACTGGACTACGCATCACATCACATCAGTACAGGTTGCCATGAGCGGGCGATTGAGGTTTTGGAACGAGGGAGATCCCTGCTCTGGTCCGAAATGCGTGGCTTCCGCACTGAAGTCGACCAGCCCGTCGGCTCACAGCTACTGTGGGCTGAGAAGTATGCGGTTGTCAACCATGAGCTCAAGAGATTGTCCATCTCCAATAGGCTTGGAGGTGATACAGATCTGGACAACGGTGGTGGGAGTCGCGAGGGCAGCCGGATGGACCCGTTCAGTCGTCTTGTGACGAGACAACGGAAACTTCTCAAGGAGCGCGATACGCTCACTTCGCGTATTCGAAGTCTGCCAGGCTTCGATCGCTTCTTGATTCCACCTCATTTCGACACGCTCCGTTCTGCGGCTTCACGGGGACCGGTCATCATCATCAACCACTCGAAATGGCGCTGCGACATTCTCATTGTTGTTCGTGATTCTCCCATTTCCCACATCCCCACTTCGAACGACTTCTATTATCGAGCGAACCGACTGAAAGATCAACTAGTGAACGTTCGACGTGGGCGCGACGACGTCATCGGCTGGGGCCCATACACAAACGCAGTTCGCTACGTGCTCGCAGGACTTTATGAGCTCGTCGGGCAGCTGGTCATCGAGAGACTTCGCGAGTTGGGAATACCGGAGCAGTCTCGGGTTTGGTTGTGTCCGACATCCGCGTTTTGTTATCTTCCCCTGCATGCGATGGGCCCAATTCCATCCTCGTCGCACGAGAGGACGCGGCGGTATTTCTGTGACCTTTACATCCCTTCCTACACGCCGACGCTCTCTGCACTGATCGACTCTCGGAAGCCCATTCCCGGTACATCTGCATCTGGCCGAGGTCGGTCGCCACTCCTTCTCGTAGCGCATCACGACAGATATCCCCCCGGCATGCGGAAAGAGGTCAAGCTTGTGCGTGGGCTTCGCCGAGCGCGAGTGAGCCACCTCAAGGAGGAGAAGGCGACTGCGGCTGGGGTCCTCGACGGCCTGCAGCGTCACGCCTTCCTCCACATCGCGGGCTCCGTCAAGCTGAAGCCGAGCGAGCCGTTCGAGGCGTCGATCAAACTTTTCGGCGACGAGCGCCTCACGTTGCGCGACATCGCGAGCTGTTGCCTTCCCGCCGCCGAATTTGCCTTCCTGTCGGCCTCTCACACCGCTGCGCTGACCGACAGGAGCTGGCCGGACGAGGCGCTCCACCTCTCCGCCGCCATGCTGCACTGTGGCTTCCGCAGCGTGATCGGGACGACGTGGGGGATGGCGGACATGGATGGCAGGCACGTGTGCAAGCACTTGTACAAGTCGATGTTTTCGAAGAAAAGGAAGAAGGGGGAAGAGGTGCCCCCTCGGCACGAGAGAGCAGCCAAGGCACTTCGGGATGCCGTGCAGAAGCTGCGGACGAGGAAAGAGGTGACAGTGGATCGTTGGGTAACCTACGTGCACTATGGGGCATGAGACTTGGACGCAGAAGTCTTTACATTATGGAGATCCATCATTATTAGTATGGAACCCAGGCTCTGATCTTTCGTAACATCCCGGATGTCGTAATTGTACTGCCTCGGCTCCGTTGTTATGATCCGCGCGCTCGATACGTACGTACAGTACCAGTACATGTGTTCAACACGCAGACGCTACGAAAAACCAGCATTGACGCAACATATATTATCGAGTCACCCTTTCTTCCCGACTCACGCTGCCCCGAAACGGCAACTCCGGCTACATCCCGCCACGTACCGCAGCCATCTCATTGCCATTGTCTGTCTCGAGCCCGTCCGCCAACAGCCCATCAACCCGCACGCCCGCGACGGCGCCTTCACCAGGGCTGAAGATGACCTTGGTGACGAAGCTACGAAATTCGCGCTCTCGCCTGGGCAGCACCTCGACGTCCACGAACCATGCGGAGAGGGTCCGAGGCTCAGCGGTGTGTTCCCGCGCTCGTTCCAGTCGCCCTTATCTTATGCCAAATATGTAAGTCATACAGCTGCCAGTGCCACACCTTCCACTCCACTCTCCACTGGCATGCATGCCAATCCTCCGGTCGGACTCAAACTTCCACTACCCCCCCTGCGACCGTTAAATGTGTCGCGTTCTGCCTTCCCTTGACTAGGGGCCAAACATGTATTAGGGTCGTAATTCCGTCTGAAACGCCTCGATCTGGACACATTTTCCTTGTTCGATTTATTCCCGGTGCACTCTCACGCAATGTTGGCCTACAACCATTTCTGGTTACCTGCGAGCTGGGCGGTGCAGATTCATATGGCGCCACTGATACTCCGGGTCTCACTCACTGGCAGGTAGCGCCAGCCAGCCTTTTACCCAGGCAGGGCATATCCATTGCGCGGCCCATGCACGTGTCCACAATTCAATGCTCGGGTTAGGTTCACCCACTTTGCGCCCCTGTCGAGCCATCTCTTTACTCTAGCAGCGGCCGGAGGAGGTCTCCGTGATCTTTTCTCCCAACCTCCCAACGTCCAGAGGCAAGCCTCGCTCCACCATCCCGTCTGGTCAAGCATGCCGGGGGACCCCACTGTTTCTCATTGTAAGCCCTGACTTCGATCCCAGTCTTCCCATGACCATGGTCATTAAAGATATTTACGGTCCTTGACAGCGATCTCCCCAGAGAGCACCGTCACGCTTTTCCTGACGCTTTTTTCACCGGCTTCTTAGTTGCAGGCCATGAATCCTCGGATGACGTCATCAATCGCTCCGAGAGAAGCCAATTATACCCTCGTGATGTTTCCCTCGTATTGGCCAGTGCTCTCCTCACCCGCTTCGTTTTCGAGACGCATTCAATCGATCAATGCGAGGAAGCCATTACCATTCTGGACAATCTCATCGCTTCCCACTCCTCGGGATGGCGCAGAGTCACTCCGCACCCAGGCCTCAGAAATGATCGCGTTGCTAGCTCTTGCCCGCTCAATTTTCTATTCGGACCCACGATACTCAGAAGAGGCAATTCTCCGTTGTCGCACAGCACTCAGCCTATCTTCTCCCGACAATCACCACCGTGCTGTCCTCACTCAAGCTTTGTCCATACTTGCGGAGAAACGCTTCAAAACATTCGGACTCACAGAGAGTCTTCTGGAGGCGCGCTTCTTAATGCAGTCTTGCCGACCTCTTATCATCTAGAGGGCATACTGGTGGCATGTACGCCAGCAGACGTGCCTATCCACTCACGACAGTACTGGAGAAAATCGATCACCTCGAGGGTCTACTCCATAGGACCACGACCGGTTCTCTTCTTCAGAGAACGTATCTCGAGGAGCTCGCGTGTTGGTATGATAGCAAGTTTTCTCGACGGGCGACCTTGCGGAAATCGAAAAGGCAATAATATACCGTCGGATGCTACTTGACCCAGTGCATTCGAGCCATCCATTATTATTTATTCCTCTCAGCTTCTTGTGCGATGATCTCTTGATCGCATTCAATTCCACCCATTCGATGGCCTATCTTGAAGAGGCAATCGTTCTGTACCGCAGACTTCTTGCTATGCAAGACGCACGGGCTCTCCACTTCTGTATAATGCGACGACTTGTTACTTGCTTATGTCTTCGCTGGCGCTTGCTTCATCACAGGCAAGACATAGAGGAAATCATGCGTCTATGTCCGATGGCTGTCGATGATAAATATGTGAGTGTAGCGGATCAATACAAGTTTTTGTGTCTTTGGGCCCTCCTCGCACGACAGTTCAGGCACCCGTCGGTCTCCACTGCATATGAAAGTGCGATGTCATTAATGAAACCCTCTCTGGAATTTGCTCCAACTGTACAAAAACAATACGCTCGACTCGTCTGGATGGGCCATACTTGCGAGACAATGCCACTGGATTATGCATCACATCTCATCGGAACAGGATGCCATGAGCAGGCGATTGAGATTTTGGAACGAGGGAGATTCCTACTCTGGTCCGAAATGCGTGGCTTCCGCACTGAAATCGACCAGCCTATCAGCTACCAGCGGCTATTGGCAAATAGGTATATTGCGGTCAACCATGATCTCGAGAGATTGTCCGTTTCCAATGGGCTGGGAGGCGATACAGAACTGGACGACGGTGGTGGGAGTCGCGAGGGAAGTCGGATGGACCCGTTCAGTCGTCTTGTGACGAAACAACGGAAACTTCTCAAGGAGCGCGATACGCTCACTTCGCGTATTCGAAGTCTACCAGGCTTCGATCGCTTCTTGATTCCACCTCCTTTCGACACGCTCCGTTCTGCGGCTTCACGGGGACCGGTCATCATCATCAACCACTCGAAATGGCGCTGCGACATTCTCATCGTTGTTCGTGATTCTCCCATTTCCCACATCCCCACTTCGAACGACTTCTATTATCGAGCGAACCGACTGAGAGATCAACTAGTGAACGTACGACGTGGGCAAGAACACGTCCTCGGCTGGGACCAATATACGGACGCAGTTCGCTACGTGCTCGCAGGACTTTATGAGCTCGTCGGCCAGCTGGTCGTCGAGAGACTTCGCGAGTTGGGAATACCGGAGCAGTCTCGGGTTTGGTTGTGTCCGACATCCACGTTTTGTTATCTCCCCCTGCACGCGATGGGCCCAATTCCATCCTCGTCGCACGAGAGGACGCAGCGGTATTTCTGTGACCTTTACATCCCTTCCTATACGCCGACACTCTCCGTACTGATCGACTCTCGGAAGCCCACTCCCGGTTCATCTGCATCTGGCCGAGGCCGGTCACCACTCCTTCTCGTAGCACACCACGACAGAAATCTCCCCGGTATACAAAAAGAGGTCAAGTTTGTGTGCGGGCTTCGACGAGCGCAAGTGAGCCGCCTTAAGGAGGAGAAGGCGACTGCGGCCGGGGTCCTCGACGGCCTGCAGCGCAACGCCTTCCTCCATATGGCAGGCTCTTTCAAGTTGCGGACGAGCGAGCCGTTCGAGTCGTCGCTCAAACTTTTCGGCGACGAGCGCCTCACGTTGCGCGACATCGCGAGCTGTTGCCTCCCTGCCGCCGAATTCGCCTTCCTATCGGCCTCTCACACCGCCGAGGTAGCCGACGAGAGCTGGCCGGACGAGGCGCTCCACCTCTCCGCCGCCATGCTGCACTGCGGCTTCCGCAGCGTGGTCGGGACGATGTGGGAGATGGCGGACATGGATGGCAGGCACGTGTGCAAGCACTTGTACGAGTCGATGTTTTCGAAGAAGACGAGGAAGGGGGAGGAGGAACTGCCCCGCCACGAGAGAGCAGCCAAGGCGCTTCGGGATGCCGTGCAGAAGCTGCGAAGGAGGAAAGAGGTGACTGTGGATCGTTGGGTGACCTACGTGCACTATGGGGCATGACTTTGAAGCGGAAGTCTTTTACATTACAGTATGGATTACGTCCTCGGCCCGTCACGTCAGCATGGAATCCAGGATCTGATCTTTCGTAACATCTCGGATGTCGTAATTGTACTGCCTCAGCTCCGTCATTTATCAATCCACGCGCTCGAACGAAGACAACTAAATATATTGACTGGAAAGGAACAGTACCAGTACATGTGTTCAACACGCAGACGCTACGAAAAACCAGCATTGACGCAGCGTTCATTATCGAGTCACCCTTTCTTCCCGACTCACGCTCCCCGTTCCAGTGATCGACGTCATGATTACTTGAACTGATATGCCAAATATTTATGTCATTCATACAGCTGCCATTGTCACACTGCCACTCCACTGGCATGCATCTCAAGCTTCCGGTCGGACCCAAGCTTCAACCTCTCCCCCTGCGACCGTTAAATGAGCCAAACGTTTATCATTCCGTCTGAATACCTCGACCTGGACACATTTTCCCTTGTTCGATTTATTCACTGTGCCACTCTCACGCAACGTTGGCCTACAGCCATTTCTGGTTAACCTGCGAGCTGGGCGGTGCAGATCATATGAGCGCCACTGATACTCCGGGTCTCACTCACCTGCCACCAGCCAGCCTTTTACCCTGAGGGCATAGCCATTGCGCGTCCATGCACGTGTCCAATTCAATGCTCGGGCCCAGGTTCACCCACTTTGCGCCCCTGTCCAGCCATCTCCTTACTCTCGCAGCGGCCAGAGGAGCGTGACCTTTTCTCCCAAACTCCCAACGTCCAGAGGCAGCCTCGCTCCACCATCCCGTCTGGTCAAGCATGACGGGGGACCCCACCGTCTCTCATTGTAAGCCCTGAATCCGATCGCAGTCTTCCCGTGATTAACGATATTACGGTCATTGACAGCGATCTCCCCATCGAGCACCGTCCACGCTTTGCCTGACGCTTCCAATGAGTCCTCAGATGACGTCATTCAATCGCTACGGGAGAAGCTCCGAATATGCCCTCGTGAAGTTTCCCTCGTGTTGGCCAGTGCTCTCCTCACCCGCTTCGTCTTCGAGACGCATTCAATCTATGAGTGCGAGGAGGCCATTACCATTCTGGACGACCTCATCGCTTCCACTCCTCGGGATGGCACAGAGTCACTCCGCACCCAGGCTTCAGAAATGACCGCGTTGCTTGCTCTTGCCCGCTCAATTTTCTATTCAGACCCACAATACTCAGAAGAGGCAATTTTCCGTTGTCGCACAGCACTCAGCTTATCTTCTCCAGACAATCAACACCGTGCTGTCCTCACTCAAGCTTTATCCATACTTGCGGAGAAACGCTTCAAAACATTCGGACTCACAGAGAGTCTTCTGGAGGCGCGCTTTCTTAGTGCAGATCTCGTCAACCTCTTATCATCCAGAGGGCATACTGGTGGCATGTACGCCAGCAGACGTGCCTATCCGCTCACGACAGTACTGGAGAAAATCGATCACCTCGAAGGTCTACTCCACAGGACCACGACCGGTTCTCTTCTTCAGAGAACGTATTTCGAGGAGCTCGCGTGTTGGTATGATAGCAAGTTTTCTCGGACGGGCGACCTTGCGGAAATCGAAAAGGCAATAATATACCGTCGGATGCTACTTGACCCATCGCATTCGACCCATCCATTATCATTTATTCCTCTCAGCTTCTTGTGCGATGATCTCTTGATCGCATTCAATTCCACCCATTCGATGGCCTATCTTGAAGAGGCAATCATTCTTTACCGCAGATTTCTTGCTATGCAAGACGCACGGGCTCTGCACTTTTGTGTGATGCGACGACTTGTTACTTGCTTATGTCTTCGCTGGCGCTTGCTTCGTCACAGGCAAGACGTAGAGGAAATCATGCGTCTATGTCCGATGGCTGTCGATGATAAATATGTGAGTGTAGCGGATCGATACAAGTTTTTGTGTCTTTGGGCCCTCCTCGCACGACAGTTCAGGCACTCGTCGGTCTCCACTGCATATGAAAGTGCGATGTCATTAATGAAACCCTCTCTGGAATTTGCTCCAACAGTACAATTACAGCACGCTCGACTCGTCTGGATGGGCCATACTTGCGAGACAATGCCACTGGACTACGCATCACATCACATCAGTACAGGTTGCCATGAGCAGGCGATTGAGGTTTTGGAACGAGGGAGATCCCTGCTCTGGTCCGAAATGCGTGGCTTCCGCACTGAAGTCGACCAGCCTATCAGCTACCAGCGGCTATTGGCAAATAGGTATATTGCGGTCAACCATGAGATCGAGAGATTGTCCATCTCCAATAGGCTTGGAGGTGATACAGATCTGGACGACGGTGGTGGGAGTCGCGAGGGAAGCCGGATGGACCCGTTCAGTCGTCTTGTGACGAGACAACGGAAACTTCTCAAGGAGCGCGATACGCTCACTTCGCGTATTCGAAATCTACCAGGCTTCGATCGCTTTTTAATTCCACCTCATTTCGACACGCTCCGTTCTGCGGCTTCACGGGGACCGGTCATCATCATCAACCACTCGAAATGGCGCTGCGACATGTTGTAAAATTCCTGAGCGCGAGTGAACTCGATCGCGAGCGCACGAGAACGAGTGAGTTGTCCCCTCAGTCGATAAATATACCCGTGCCATTAGGCCACCCTAAGTGGATCTAGCTATCTACAACAGTTAGTACCTAGACTAATTAACTAGTCTGGGTGTTTATTGGCTCGATCATTGTCCCGTTTCTTGCATACCCTTCGTCCGCGGACTTACAGAATCCGCACCTGTTTCCTACTTATATGAGTAGACAAAATACTTACCTTCCCTCAGTGATCGCTTACGCGCGCGAGTCACTGAGGTACGTTCCTTTAGCTACCCTTTTCTTACGTTCCATAAGAGCTCATACCTGGATAGCACAGTCATTGCTTATTCAGGTAATATATCTTCAGTGATCGCTTACGCGCGCGAGTCACTGAGCACAGTCATTGCTTATTCAGCGACCCTCGCGAGTGCGAACGTGTAGGCCTCCCTTCGGACGCGGCACTCACTCACAAAAACTGTCATTTCTCCCACTCTCGTTGAACCCCAAAGTTTCTACAGGTTATGGGCCCTGGCCCTCAGATGGCTTCCACATCCTCAGCTGTACCCACAACTCCGTCGCCCGTGCCTGCACCTGGGACTTTTGATCAACTCCCAGCCATTATCCCTCATCTCGAACTGAACGGCTCCAACTGGGCTGTGTTCACCATGCGCTTCACACAAGCTATGGAGGCAACCGACAGAATGGGGTATTTTGACGGAACCGCCACGCGCCCTGCCCCAGCAAACCCGCAGAGTCCAACCGCCGATGAAGACCTGGCTGTGAAGGCCTGGGACCGCAATGACCGCATCGCACGGTTCCTGCTCTGCCAACGTCTCCCCGATGCTGTCGCAGTACGCGTGGGACGTCTCAACACCGCGGAGGCATGCTGGAACTTAGTCTCGCAGGAGTACAAGCTAAAAAGCGAATACGCGCAGAGCGACCGGCTCCAAGCCTTCTTGGAGAGCCGTTGCGCTAAGGGCGTGGACGTTCGTATCTTCCTACAAGATCTCCGCTTCAAGCGTGAGGAGCTCCATGCGTCTGGAGTCAGTGTTTCCGACGCGGAATACCAGCGCACCGTCCTTCGCAGCATCCCTGAGGAGCTAGCGCGATTCGCGTCCGGACTTATGACAGTGGCGCGACTTACCAACACTACTAGCCAAGTCTCCATGGACTCCCTCATCACCTCTATATGCGAAGAAGCGGATCGAATTAAGACCCGCCGCGGGCGCGGCCAACATAGCCAAAGCTCGGGCAGAAGGGACCAGCAGCCGGACGAGGCCTTAGCTGCTCACGGGTCCGACGACGCTAGGAAGAAGCGTCGCCGAGGCAAGTGCCACAATTGCGGGAAACCAGGACACTGGGCGCGCGAGTGCCGCTCCCCGAAGAAGGAGGGGAATGCAGGAGCGCAGCCCGCACCCAAGTCTGGCAGCACCCCAGCACCCACCAAAGCAGAAACCCGACCAGTCGGGTCAGCAAACGCCGTTGCCGACGATGCGGTTGAAGCAGACGGGTTTTGGCTGGCCGAGGAGGCAGACGGCACTGCTCACATTTCACCCAGTGACTTGACTTGCTCCTTACAGGGAGACGCATGTGTTGAAAGTACAACTGCGGGGGAGCTTTCGAACTCACCTGAAGGGATGCAGCAGACGGCCGCGTCCATTGTTGTCAACAGCAGCGAGACCCGCATCGAGCTCTACGATTCCGGAGCCACAAAGCATATTAGCCCCTATAGAGGGGATTTCATTGGCTATCACCCCCTTTCGCCACCCGTAACTCTCATCACCGCAAATCAGCAGCAGTTTCAAGCGATCGGTGTTGGATCGCTAACCGTGCAGGTACCAGATGTGGGTGGCTGGCGCACATTAACACTTCGAGGAGTTCTCCACGCGCCGAAAGTTGCCTACACGCTTGTTTCGCTCGGAGCCCTAGATCAGGAGGGCTATTGCATGGAGCTGCATAATGGATTTTTGGACATTGTCGCTCCGACAGGTGGGCGAGTAGCTCACATACCCCGCAGCGCACGCGGACTATATCGTGTAGAGCGCAGCACTGAATACGTTCACTCTGTTGAACTTTCAGTCATGGAGCTACATAGACGCCTTGGTCACATCGCAATCGGAAGTGCCCTCAAACTAGTTCAAACAGGAGCAGTTCGAGGCATTACCATCGACACTACATCCAAGCCGAGCGACTGCGAAGCATGTATATTCGCCCGCGCTACCCGCCTCCCCATACTGAAAGTGCGTCGCAGCACTCCCGCTCAGCATTTTGGGGAAGAGATCAACAGCGATCTCTGGGGGCCTGCATCCGTTGCAACACGCCAGGGTCGAAAACACTTCATTACATTCACTGACTCCGCAACTCGCTATACAGTCGCCTTCCTGTTAACCAAGAAATCTGAAGCCTTCGAAATGTATAGAGCCTTTGAGGCATGGGCAAAGTCACAAGGTCATTGCAGTGCGATCAAAGTGCTCCGCTCCGACCGCGGAGGCGAGTACTTAAGTGGCGCCTTCGACAAGCACCTGGCCGCGGCTGGCACCGCGCGGCGGCTCACCACCCACGACACGCCACAGCACAACGGGATCGCAGAGCGCCTTAACAGGACTCTGCTAGAACGCATGCGTGCCCTCTCTCACGAAAGTGGGCTCCCAAAATCTCTATGGGGAGAAGCGCTGCGGCATGCTGTCTGGCTCAAGAATCGCACCGCCACCCGCGCACTAGACGGCAAAACACCATATGAAGCGCTGCATAAGGAACCGCCGGATTTGTCCGGCCTTCACCGGTGGGGCTGCAGTGTATGGGTACACACAAACAACAAGGGTTCTAAGTTGAACCCTAGAGCACGCGAAGGCAAATGGCTCGGGGTAGACACTGATTCACATGCCCACAGAATCTATTGGCCCACCACTCGAACTGTAAGCGTCGAGCGCGACGTCTATTTCTCGTCCCGCGCACCGCTCGAGGGGGAGCAGCGCATCGCGGTCCCAACCGCTGGAAGCGAGCGGCACGCTGAGGACCCCGGCCTGCATGAAGTCCCCAAAACGCCTACCCATTCCGAACATCCTGAAGAGGAACCTGACCCCAACCCTGACCTCACACCAGAGTCACCCATTCCGCCTCAATCGCCTGAACCCCTGCCTGCACCAATTCAATATCCAGCATCAGAAGAAGAAGTTGAAACCAGCCTTACAGATGGCCCTCGACGCTCCACCCGCCTTCGCAAACCCTCACGCGCCGTCCGTGACCTCCAGGCAGGCGAAGGCGTTACTTCCGCACGCCGCGGGGCTCCCCGCATACCGCGCGGCATCCGCCTGCCAGGCTCTCTCGACACTGAGGAAGCAGGGGGAGCATGGTCCGTTGCCGATGGCCTGCCCATGCTCCTTGAAGA
Organism: Russula earlei; assembly: GCA_025769875.1. Lineage (NCBI taxonomy): Eukaryota > Fungi > Basidiomycota > Agaricomycetes > Russulales > Russulaceae > Russula > Russula earlei. Next base: position 3,692 of record JAGFNK010000817.1, on the reverse strand, counting down.
CTTCGCTGGCCTCGAACATGCCTTCGCCACTGCAACTTCCGATGCAGAAGCGTTGGAGCCTCGCTCGCTCACCGAAGCGAAGCGGAGGCCTGATTGGCCCCTCTGGGAGCAGGCCATCAAAGAGGAACTCGCCACACTAAAGACTGCAGGCACTTGGCGACTCGAAGAACCACCCCCAGGAGCCAACATCATTGGTTCCAAATGGGTCTTCAAGGCCAAAAAGGACGCAGCCGGCAACATCGCGCGCTACAAGGCGCGGCTTGTCGCCCAAGGATTCAGCCAAATCGGAGGTATCGACTACGATGATACTTATGCACCAGTAGCCCGTCTTGCGTCGTCGCGCGCCATCATAGCCATGGCAAATCGCCTCCGTCTTGAACTCCACCAGGTTGATATCAAAGGGGCCTACCTGAATGGCGTGCTCAACAACCAAGAAATTCTATACATGCAACACCCCCCGGGCTACCGAGACCCGGGGGCAGGCACGCGCGTCCTACGTCTCGTGAAGACACTTTATGGGCTCAAACAATCTGGGAGGCGTTGGTACCAGAAACTCTCCTCCATTTTTGCCTCACTCGGTTTCAAACAGTGCTCTGTTGATCAAGCCGTGTTTTACAAGTCCAGACAAGCCGGGCGCGACATAACGGTTGTCGCTGTGCATGTTGACGATTGCACAATTGCGGCGAGCAGCGAGCAACTTGTGACTGAATTCAAGGATGGCCTGCGCGAGCACGTCGAGGTCACTGACCTGGGCGAGCTCCATTGGATGCTCGGTATTGAGATCCAACGCGACCGCGCGGGCGGCACCATCCACATGTCGCAGCGAGCATATATTGACTCGATCCTTCGTCGCTATCATTTAGACGAGCTCAAACCACTCTCCACACCCATGGACATACAGTCCCGCCTTACGCGCGAGCAGTCGCCAACAAGCGCGGCTGAGTCTGCCGCCATGCGCGATGTACCATACCGCGAGGCCGTCGGCGCCCTCAATTGGGCCGCACTTTCCACGCGCCCGGACATCGCCTTTGCAGTGGCCACCGTAGCACGGTTCGCCACAAACCCAGGCCCAGCGCACTGGCATGCAGTCAAGCGAATTTACCGTTACTTGTCTGGCACACGCGACTTGTGGCTCACTTACGGCGAAACAAAGCGCGTCCTCGAAGGATATGCGGACGCGGATGGCAGCATGGCCGAGGATCGGCGCGCCATCTCAGGCTACGCGTTCCTCATCGACGGCGGTGCTGTCTCTTGGTCCTCAAAGCGCCAGGAGATCATTTCGCTCTCGACCACAGAGAGTGAATACGTTGCGGCCACTCACGGGATGAAGGAAGCGCTATGGCTGCGCAGCCTTATCTCAGAAGTCTTTGGCCCCCTCTCTAACGCCACCACCCTTTTCTCCGACAATCAGTCAGCTATCGCGCTCGCGCGCGACCATCAGTATCACGCCCGGACCAAACACATTGACGTCCGGTACCACTGGATTCGATGGGTCATCGAGCAAGGTTCTGCGCGACTCGTGTATTGCCCAACAGATGACATGCTCGCCGACGCGCTCACCAAGGCGCTCCCTTCTGTAAAGGTCAAACACTTTGCGTCAGGACTCGGCCTGTCCACAAAGCGAGGGGGAGTGTTGTAAAATTCCTGAGCGCGAGTGAACTCGATCGCGAGCGCACGAGAACGAGTGAGTTGTCCCCTCAGTCGATAAATATACCCGTGCCATTAGGCCACCCTAAGTGGATCTAGCTATCTACAACAGTTAGTACCTAGACTAATTAACTAGTCTGGATGTTTATTGGCTCGATCATTGTCCCGTTTCTTGCATACCCTTCGTCCGCGGACTTACAGAATCCGCACCTGTTTCCTACTTATATGAGTAGACAAAATACTTACCTTCCCTCAGTGATCGCTTACGCGCGCGAGTCACTGAGGTACGTTCCTTTAGCTACCCTTTTCTTACGTTCCATAAGAGCTCATACCTGGATAGCACAGTCATTGCTTATTCAGGTAATATATCTTCAGTGATCGCTTACGCGCGCGAGTCACTGAGCACAGTCATTGCTTATTCAGCGACCCTCGCGAGTGCGAACGTGTAGGCCTCCCTTCGGACGCGGCACTCACTCACAAAAACTGTCATTTCTCCCACTCTCGTTGAACCCCAAAGTTTCTACACGACATTCTCATTGTTGTTCGTGATTCTCCCATTTCCCACATCCCCACTTCGAACGACTTTTATGATCGAGCGAACCGACTGAAAGATCAACTAGTGAACGTACGACAGGGGCAAGAAGGAGTCATCGAGTGGGATCTATACACGGACGCAGTTCGCTATGTGCTCGCAGAACTTTATGAGCTCGTCGGCCAGCTGGTCATCGAGAGACTTCGCGAGTTGGGAATACCGGAGCAGTCTCGGGTTTGGTTGTGTCCGACATCCGCGTTTTGTTATCTCCCCCTGCACGCGATGGGCCCAATTCCATCCTCGTCGCGCGAGTGGACGCAGCGGTATTTCTGCGACCTTTACATCCTTTCCTACACGCCGACGCTCTCTACACTGATCGATTCTCGGAGGCCCATTCCCGGTACATCTGCATCTGGCCGATGCCAGCCATCACCACTCCTTCTCGTAGCGCGCCACGACAGAAACCTCCCCGGCATTCAGGAAGAGGTCAAGCTTGTGCGTGGGCTTCGCCGGGCGCGAGTGAGCCACCTCAAGGTGGAGAAGGCGACTGCGGCCGGGGTCCTCGACGGCATGCGGCGCAACGCCTTCCTCCACATTGCGGGCTCCGGCAAGCTGAAGCCGAGCGAGCCGTTCGAGGCGTCGATCAAACTTTTCGGCGACGAGCGCCTCACGCTGCGCGACATCGCGAGCTGTTGCATTCCTGCCGCCGAATTTGCCTTCCTGTCGGCCTCTCACACCGCCGCGCTGACCGACGGGAGCTGGCCGGACGAGGCGCTCCACCTCTCCGCCGCCATGCTGCACTGTGGCTTCCGCAGCGTGGTCGGGACGATGTGGAAAATGGGGGACCCGGATGGCAGTGACGTGTGCAAGCACTTGTACAAGTCGATGTTTTCGAAGAAAAGGAAGAAGGGGGAGGAGGAGCTGCCCCGCCACGAGAGAGCAGCCAAGGCACTTCGGGATGCCGTGCAGGAGCTGCGGAGGAAAGAGGTGACTGTGGCACGTTGGGTGACCTACGTGCACTATGGGGCATGACTTGGACGCAGAACTCTTTACATTATGGAGATCCATCACTATCAGTATGGAACCCAGGATCTGATATCTCGGATGTCGTAATTGTACTGCCTCAGCTCCGTTATTATCAATCCACGCGCTCGAACGAAGACAACTAAATATATTGACTGGAAACGTACAGTACCAGTACATGTGTTCAACACGCAGACGCTACGACAAACCAGCATTGACGCAACATTCATTATCGAGTCACCCTTTCTTCCCGACTCTCACGCTCCCCCGAAACGGCAACCCTGTCAACACCATCCCGCCACGTCCCGCAACCTCCGCATCTTCATCGCCATCGCCATCGCCATCGCCATCGCCATCGCCATCGCCATCGCCATCGTCCGTCTCGGGCTGGTCAGCCAACAGCCCATCAACCCGCACGCCGACCGCAGCGACGCCCTGCACGCCCGCGACGGCGCCTTCACCAGGGCTGAAGATGACCTTGGTGACGAAG